>CM019179.2:68163966-68209121 GCA_009739505.2 Apolygus lucorum
TTTAGCGAATTTTCAAAGAAAATGAAGCTATTGCAATGGCCTCAATTTTTTAGAATCGACTTTTTCGAAAAATTTTCACACTGAAATCCGTTTTGGAACATTCTGAAACAATCCCTGAAGTTTTTCCAAAAATCATATGTATATATATGTGTCATTCCGGACGATAACTTGAGTAATTGTTTAAAAATTTTTTTTAGTTTTTGCCAAAATGTTTGTAACAACAAACCATAGGTCAAGTTCGTTAACCAGCAATTTTGGACAATCCAAAGTGGTCCAAATTCAAAAAACTCCAAAAAATGGGTTTTCCGTTTTTTGTGGTTTTTACATTGAAAATCATGGTAATATATGGTATATTCGGTTCAGCACAAAATTTCGATATGAATGCATTTTTCAAAAATGAAAATTGTCCAAAATTAAGAAAAGTTTGTAGCTATATATATATATAATGATACGCGCGTATATTTGTTGTACCCAGAAATGGAGTAGCCGTGTGGGTACTCTATGAGTTCGTAGAGACGAGTAGAACATGAATATGGACTCCTAACGTCTTCAAAGCATACCCAGCAATATTTTGCAGCGTATTATTAGCGAATTTTCAAAGAAAATGAAGCTATTGCAATGGCCTCAAAATTTTTAGAATCGACTTTTTCGAAAAATTTTCACACTGAAATCCGTTTTGGAACATTCTGAAACAATCCCTGAAGTTTTTCCAAAAATCATATGTATATATATATGTGTCATTCCGGACGATAACTTGAGTAATTGTTTAAAAATTTTTTTTAGTTTTTGCCAAAATGTTTGTAACAACAAACCATAGGTCAAGTTCGTTAACCAGCATTTTGGACAATCCAAAGTGGTCCAAAATTCAAAAAAACTCCAAAAAAATGGGTTTTCCCGTTTTTTGTGGTTTTTACATTGAAAATCATGGTAATATATGGTATATTCGGATTCAGCACAAAATTTCTGATATGAATGCATTTTTCAAAAATGAAAATTGTCCAAATTCAGAAAAGTTTGTAGCTTTATATATATATAATGAATACGCGCGTATTTTGTTGTACCCAGAAATGGTGTAGCCGTGTGGGTACTCTATGAGTTTAGAGACCCCGTAGAGACTCCTAACGTTTAACGCATATCCAGCAATAATCTGCAGGGTATTACAAGCGAATTTCTGCAAAAAAAAAAAAATTTATTAAATGCCACCAAAATTTTTACAACCCAGTTTTATTGAAAACGTTTTCGTTTTGAAATTGCCTTTTTCGTACATTCTAGATAACTAACCATGTAATGTAATTACAAAAGGCTTGATGTAGGAGAACAAGTGTCATACGTGACGATTATCTTTGAATCTACGTCTCTCCAACAAATTTTTGTATTGGAGCTATTCAGCCCAGTGTTTCTGAGCTTCAGACCGATGGTGTAAAAGTATGTAAAAAAACATATATACATATATATAAACCAAATCGAAAAAAAACTTTCTACAACAAATTGCAACACATTGGTCCTTTTCTTAACCACCTTTAAACTGATTTTTTTGAAAATTCGCTCATTAATTATGCTGCATGAATGGACTTTTTACGCATACACCTAGAAACCACACTCCAGTGTATGAAACCAACCTCCAGGCGATTTGATGTATCTTTATCACTCTGTTATACGGAATATTGATTCATTTGAATCTCAAGTCTCCAGGACAAATGGTTACTATGTTATGAGGAAAAAAAGAATATTTGTATGAAAAAAGTGAGTTTCTGAGCTTCAACCCCGATGCGGCACGGGTTAATGTTATCTGATCGACCTAAAACTTTGGGAATCTCATTATCCAGTCAAATGGCACCTTTTAGGGGGCTGGCACAAGTGATTTTCTAGAAAAAAAATGAAATTTCTTAAATAAATATAATAAATTAAATTATGTTATTCAGCTTTTCCCATCTGAAAACGTGGTCCGTTTTAGCAAATGTGCCCTTTTTACGCATACACCTAGAAACCACACTCCAGTGTATGAAACCAACCTCCAGGCGATTTGATGTATCTTTATCACTCTGTTATACGGAATATTGATTCATTTGAATCTCAAGTCTCCAGGACAAATGGTTACTATGTTATGAGGAAAAAAAGAATATTTGTATGAAAAAAAGTGAGTTTCTGAGCTTCAACCCCGATGCGGCACGGGTTAATGTTATCTGATCGACCTAAAACTTTGGGAATCTCATTATCCAGTCAAATGGCACCTTTTAGGGGGCTGGCACAAGTGATTTTCTAGAAAAAAAATGAAATTTCTTAAATAAATATAATAAATTAAATTATGTTATTCAGCTTTCCCATCTGAAAACGTGGTCCGTTTTAGCAAATGTGCCTTTTTACGCATACACCTAGAAACCACACTCCAGTGTATGAAACCAACCTCCAGGCGATTTGATGTATCTTTATCACTCTGTTATACGGAATATTGATTCATTTGAATCTCAAGTCTCCAGGACAAATGGTTACTATGTTATGAGGAAAAAAAGAATATTTGTATGAAAAAAGTGAGTTTCTGAGCTTCAACCCCGATGCGGCACGGGTTAATGTTATCTGATCGACCTAAAACTTTGGGAATCTCATTATCCAGTCAAATGGCACCTTTTAGGGGGCTGGCACAAGTGATTTTCTAGAAAAAAAATGAAATTTCTTAAATAAATATAATAAATTAAATTATGTTATTCAGCTTTTCCCATCTGAAAACGTGGTCCGTTTTAGCAAATGTGCCTTTTTACGCATACACCTAGAAACCACACTCCAGTGTATGAAACCAACCTCCAGGCGATTTGATGTATCTTTATCACTCTGTTATACGGAATATTGATTCATTTGAATCTCAAGTCTCCAGGACAAATGGTTACTATGTTATGAGGAAAAAAAGAATATTTGTATGAAAAAAAGTGAGTTTCTGAGCTTCAACCCCGATGCGGCACGGGTTAATGTTATCTGATCGACCTAAAACTTTGGGAATCTCATTATCCAGTCAAATGGCACCTTTTAGGGGGCTGGCACAAGTGATTTTCTAGAAAAAAAATGAAATTTCTTAAATAAATATAATAAATTAAATTATGTTATTCAGCTTTTCCCATCTGAAAACGTGGTCCGTTTTAGCAAATGTGCCTTTTTACGCATACACCTAGAAACCACACTCCAGTGTATGAAACCAACCTCCAGGCGATTTGATGTATCTTTATCACTCTGTTATACGGAATATTGATTCATTTGAATCTCAAGTCTCCAGGACAAATGGTTACTATGTTATGAGGAAAAAAAGAATATTTGTATGAAAAAAAGTGAGTTTCTGAGCTTCAACCCGATGCGGCACGGGTTAATGTTATCTGATCGACCTAAAACTTTGGGAATCTCATT
This sequence comes from Apolygus lucorum, assembly GCA_009739505.2. Lineage (NCBI taxonomy): Eukaryota > Metazoa > Arthropoda > Insecta > Hemiptera > Miridae > Apolygus > Apolygus lucorum. The sequence goes on from CM019179.2 coordinate 68,167,357, forward strand.
ATCCAGTCAAATGGCACCTTTTAGGGGGCTGGCACAAGTGATTTTCTAGAAAAAAAATGAAATTTCTTAAATAAATATAATAAATTAAATTATGTTATTCAGCTTTTCCCATCTGAAAACGTGGTCCGTTTTAGCAAATGTGCCTTTTTACGCATACACCTAGAAACCACACTCCAGTGTATGAAACCAACCTCCAGGCGATTTGATGTATCTTTATCACTCTGTTATACGGAATATTGATTCATTTGAATCTCAAGTCTCCAGGACAAATGGTTACTATGTTATGAGGAAAAAAAGAATATTTGTATGAAAAAAAGTGAGTTTCTGAGCTTCAACCCCGATGCGGCACGGGTTAATGTTATCTGATCGACCTAAAACTTTGGGAATCTCATTATCCAGTCAAATGGCACCTTTTAGGGGGCTGGCACAAGTGATTTTCTAGAAAAAAAATGAAATTTCTTAAATAAATATAATAAATTAAATTATGTTATTCAGCTTTTCCCATCTGAAAACGTGGTCCGTTTTAGCAAATGTGCCTTTTTACGCATACACCTAGAAACCACACTCCAGTGTATGAAACCAACCTCCAGGCGATTTGATGTATCTTTATCACTCTGTTATACGGAATATTGATTCATTTGAATCTCAAGTCTCCAGGACAAATGGTTACTATGTTATGAGGAAAAAAAGAATATTTGTATGAAAAAAAGTGAGTTTCTGAGCTTCAACCCCGATGCGGCACGGGTTAATGTTATCTGATCGACCTAAAACTTTGGGAATCTCATTATCCAGTCAAATGGCACCTTTTAGGGGGCTGGCACAAGTGATTTTCTAGAAAAAAAATGAAATTTCTTAAATAAATATAATAAATTAAATTATGTTATTCAGCTTTTCCCATCTGAAAACGTGGTCCGTTTTAGCAAATGTGCCTTTTTACGCATACACCTAGAAACCACACTCCAGTGTATGAAACCAACCTCCAGGCGATTTGATGTATCTTTATCACTCTGTTATACGGAATATTGATTCATTTGAATCTCAAGTCTCCAGGACAAATGGTTACTATGTTATGAGGAAAAAAAGAATATTTGTATGAAAAAAAGTGAGTTTCTGAGCTTCAACCCCGATGCGGCACGGGTTAATGTTATCTGATCGACCTAAAACTTTGGGAATCTCATTATCCAGTCAAATGGCACCTTTTAGGGGGCTGGCACAAGTGATTTTCTAGAAAAAAAAATGAAATTTCTTAAATAAATATAATAAATTAAATTATGTTATTCAGCTTTTCCCATCTGAAAACGTGGTCCGTTTTAGCAAATGTGCCTTTTTACGCATACACCTAGAAACCACACTCCAGTGTATGAAACCAACCTCCAGGCGATTTGATGTATCTTTATCACTCTGTTATACGGAATATTGATTCATTTGAATCTCAAGTCTCCAGGACAAATGGTTACTATGTTATGAGGAAAAAAAGAATATTTGTATGAAAAAAAGTGAGTTTCTGAGCTTCAACCCCGATGCGGCACGGGTTAATGTTATCTGATCGACCTAAAACTTTGGGAATCTCATTATCCAGTCAAATGGCACCTTTTAGGGGGCTGGCACAAGTGATTTTCTAGAAAAAAAAATGAAATTTCTTAAATAAATATAATAAATTAAATTATGTTATTCAGCTTTTCCCATCTGAAAACGTGGTCCGTTTTAGCAAATGTGCCTTTTTACGCATACACCTAGAAACCACACTCCAGTGTATGAAACCAACCTCCAGGCGATTTGATGTATCTTTATCACTCTGTTATACGGAATATTGATTCATTTGAATCTCAAGTCTCCAGGACAAATGGTTACTATGTTATGAGGAAAAAAAGAATATTTGTATGAAAAAAGTGAGTTTCTGAGCTTCAACCCCGATGCGGCACGGGTTAATGTTATCTGATCGACCTAAAACTTTGGGAATCTCATTATCCAGTCAAATGGCACCTTTTAGGGGGCTGGCACAAGTGATTTTCTAGAAAAAAAATGAAATTTCTTAAATAAATATAATAAATTAAATTATGTTATTCAGCTTTTCCCATCTGAAAACGTGGTCCGTTTTAGCAAATGTGCCTTTTTACGCATACACCTAGAAACCACACTCCAGTGTATGAAACCAACCTCCAGGCGATTTGATGTATCTTTATCACTCTGTTATACGGAATATTGATTCATTTGAATCTCAAGTCTCCAGGACAAATGGTTACTATGTTATGAGGAAAAAAAGAATATTTGTATGAAAAAAAGTGAGTTTCTGAGCTTCAACCCCGATGCGGCACGGGTTAATGTTATCTGATCGACCTAAAACTTTGGGAATCTCATTATCCAGTCAAATGGCACCTTTTAGGGGGCTGGCACAAGTGATTTTCTAGAAAAAAAATGAAATTTCTTAAATAAATATAATAAATTAAATTATGTTATTCAGCTTTTCCCATCTGAAAACGTGGTCCGTTTTAGCAAATGTGCCTTTTTACGCATACACCTAGAAACCACACTCCAGTGTATGAAACCAACCTCCAGGCGATTTGATGTATCTTTATCACTCTGTTATACGGAATATTGATTCATTTGAATCTCAAGTCTCCAGGACAAATGGTTACTATGTTATGAGGAAAAAAAGAATATTTGTATGAAAAAAAGTGAGTTTCTGAGCTTCAACCCCGATGCGGCACGGGTTAATGTTATCTGATCGACCTAAAACTTTGGGAATCTCATTATCCAGTCAAATGGCACCTTTTAGGGGGCTGGCACAAGTGATTTTCTAGAAAAAAAATGAAATTTCTTAAATAAATATAATAAATTAAATTATGTTATTCAGCTTTTCCCATCTGAAAACGTGGTCCGTTTTAGCAAATGTGCCTTTTTACGCATACACCTAGAAACCACACTCCAGTGTATGAAACCAACCTCCAGGCGATTTGATGTATCTTTATCACTCTGTTATACGGAATATTGATTCATTTGAATCTCAAGTCTCCAGGACAAATGGTTACTATGTTATGAGGAAAAAAAGAATATTTGTATGAAAAAAAGTGAGTTTCTGAGCTTCAACCCCGATGCGGCACGGGTTAATGTTATCTGATCGACCTAAAACTTTGGGAATCTCATTATCCAGTCAAATGGCACCTTTTAGGGGGCTGGCACAAGTGATTTTCTAGAAAAAAAATGAAATTTCTTAAATAAATATAATAAATTAAATTATGTTATTCAGCTTTTCCCATCTGAAAACGTGGTCCGTTTTAGCAAATGTGCCTTTTTACGCATACACCTAGAAACCACACTCCAGTGTATGAAACCAACCTCCAGGCGATTTGATGTATCTTTATCACTCTGTTATACGGAATATTGATTCATTTGAATCTCAAGTCTCCAGGACAAATGGTTACTATGTTATGAGGAAAAAAAGAATATTTGTATGAAAAAAAGTGAGTTTCTGAGCTTCAACCCCGATGCGGCACGGGTTAATGTTATCTGATCGACCTAAAACTTTGGGAATCTCATTATCCAGTCAAATGGCACCTTTTAGGGGGCTGGCACAAGTGATTTTCTAGAAAAAAAATGAAATTTCTTAAATAAATATAATAAATTAAATTATGTTATTCAGCTTTTCCCATCTGAAAACGTGGTCCGTTTTAGCAAATGTGCCTTTTTACGCATACACCTAGAAACCACACTCCAGTGTATGAAACCAACCTCCAGGCGATTTGATGTATCTTTATCACTCTGTTATACGGAATATTGATTCATTTGAATCTCAAGTCTCCAGGACAAATGGTTACTATGTTATGAGGAAAAAAAGAATATTTGTATGAAAAAAAGTGAGTTTCTGAGCTTCAACCCCGATGCGGCACGGGTTAATGTTATCTGATCGACCTAAAACTTTGGGAATCTCATTATCCAGTCAAATGGCACCTTTTAGGGGGCTGGCACAAGTGATTTTCTAGAAAAAAAATGAAATTTCTTAAATAAATATAATAAATTAAATTATGTTATTCAGCTTTTCCCATCTGAAAACGTGGTCCGTTTTAGCAAATGTGCCTTTTTACGCATACACCTAGAAACCACACTCCAGTGTATGAAACCAACCTCCAGGCGATTTGATGTATCTTTATCACTCTGTTATACGGAATATTGATTCATTTGAATCTCAAGTCTCCAGGACAAATGGTTACTATGTTATGAGGAAAAAAAGAATATTTGTATGAAAAAAAGTGAGTTTCTGAGCTTCAACCCCGATGCGGCACGGGTTAATGTTATCTGATCGACCTAAAACTTTGGGAATCTCATTATCCAGTCAAATGGCACCTTTTAGGGGGCTGGCACAAGTGATTTTCTAGAAAAAAATGAAATTTCTTAAATAAATATAATAAATTAAATTATGTTATTCAGCTTTTCCCATCTGAAAACGTGGTCCGTTTTAGCAAATGTGCCTTTTTACGCATACACCTAGAAACCACACTCCAGTGTATGAAACCAACCTCCAGGCGATTTGATGTATCTTTATCACTCTGTTATACGGAATATTGATTCATTTGAATCTCAAGTCTCCAGGACAAATGGTTACTATGTTATGAGGAAAAAAAGAATATTTGTATGAAAAAAAGTGAGTTTCTGAGCTTCAACCCCGATGCGGCACGGGTTAATGTTATCTGATCGACCTAAAACTTTGGGAATCTCATTATCCAGTCAAATGGCACCTTTTAGGGGGCTGGCACAAGTGATTTTCTAGAAAAAAAATGAAATTTCTTAAATAAATATAATAAATTAAATTATGTTATTCAGCTTTTCCCATCTGAAAACGTGGTCCGTTTTAGCAAATGTGCCTTTTTACGCATACACCTAGAAACCACACTCCAGTGTATGAAACCAACCTCCAGGCGATTTGATGTATCTTTATCACTCTGTTATACGGAATATTGATTCATTTGAATCTCAAGTCTCCAGGACAAATGGTTACTATGTTATGAGGAAAAAAAGAATATTTGTATGAAAAAAAGTGAGTTTCTGAGCTTCAACCCCGATGCGGCACGGGTTAATGTTATCTGATCGACCTAAAACTTTGGGAATCTCATTATCCAGTCAAATGGCACCTTTTAGGGGGCTGGCACAAGTGATTTTCTAGAAAAAAATGAAATTTCTTAAATAAATATAATAAATTAAATTATGTTATTCAGCTTTTCCCATCTGAAAACGTGGTCCGTTTTAGCAAATGTGCCTTTTTACGCATACACCTAGAAACCACACTCCAGTGTATGAAACCAACCTCCAGGCGATTTGATGTATCTTTATCACTCTGTTATACGGAATATTGATTCATTTGAATCTCAAGTCTCCAGGACAAATGGTTACTATGTTATGAGGAAAAAAAGAATATTTGTATGAAAAAAAGTGAGTTTCTGAGCTTCAACCCCGATGCGGCACGGGTTAATGTTATCTGATCGACCTAAAACTTTGGGAATCTCATTATCCAGTCAAATGGCACCTTTTAGGGGGCTGGCACAAGTGATTTTCTAGAAAAAAAATGAAATTTCTTAAATAAATATAATAAATTAAATTATGTTATTCAGCTTTTCCCATCTGAAAACGTGGTCCGTTTTAGCAAATGTGCCTTTTTACGCATACACCTAGAAACCACACTCCAGTGTATGAAACCAACCTCCAGGCGATTTGATGTATCTTTATCACTCTGTTATACGGAATATTGATTCATTTGAATCTCAAGTCTCCAGGACAAATGGTTACTATGTTATGAGGAAAAAAAGAATATTTGTATGAAAAAAAGTGAGTTTCTGAGCTTCAACCCCGATGCGGCACGGGTTAATGTTATCTGATCGACCTAAAACTTTGGGAATCTCATTATCCAGTCAAATGGCACCTTTTAGGGGGCTGGCACAAGTGATTTTCTAGAAAAAAAATGAAATTTCTTAAATAAATATAATAAATTAAATTATGTTATTCAGCTTTTCCCATCTGAAAACGTGGTCCGTTTTAGCAAATGTGCCTTTTTACGCATACACCTAGAAACCACACTCCAGTGTATGAAACCAACCTCCAGGCGATTTGATGTATCTTTATCACTCTGTTATACGGAATATTGATTCATTTGAATCTCAAGTCTCCAGGACAAATGGTTACTATGTTATGAGGAAAAAAAGAATATTTGTATGAAAAAAAGTGAGTTTCTGAGCTTCAACCCCGATGCGGCACGGGTTAATGTTATCTGATCGACCTAAAACTTTGGGAATCTCATTATCCAGTCAAATGGCACCTTTTAGGGGGCTGGCACAAGTGATTTTCTAGAAAAAAAATGAAATTTCTTAAATAAATATAATAAATTAAATTATGTTATTCAGCTTTTCCCATCTGAAAACGTGGTCCGTTTTAGCAAATGTGCCTTTTTACGCATACACCTAGAAACCACACTCCAGTGTATGAAACCAACCTCCAGGCGATTTGATGTATCTTTATCACTCTGTTATACGGAATATTGATTCATTTGAATCTCAAGTCTCCAGGACAAATGGTTACTATGTTATGAGGAAAAAAAGAATATTTGTATGAAAAAAAGTGAGTTTCTGAGCTTCAACCCCGATGCGGCACGGGTTAATGTTATCTGATCGACCTAAAACTTTGGGAATCTCATTATCCAGTCAAATGGCACCTTTTAGGGGGCTGGCACAAGTGATTTTCTAGAAAAAAAATGAAATTTCTTAAATAAATATAATAAATTAAATTATGTTATTCAGCTTTTCCCATCTGAAAACGTGGTCCGTTTTAGCAAATGTGCCTTTTTACGCATACACCTAGAAACCACACTCCAGTGTATGAAACCAACCTCCAGGCGATTTGATGTATCTTTATCACTCTGTTATACGGAATATTGATTCATTTGAATCTCAAGTCTCCAGGACAAATGGTTACTATGTTATGAGGAAAAAAAGAATATTTGTATGAAAAAAAGTGAGTTTCTGAGCTTCAACCCCGATGCGGCACGGGTTAATGTTATCTGATCGACCTAAAACTTTGGGAATCTCATTATCCAGTCAAATGGCACCTTTTAGGGGGCTGGCACAAGTGATTTTCTAGAAAAAAAATGAAATTTCTTAAATAAATATAATAAATTAAATTATGTTATTCAGCTTTTCCCATCTGAAAACGTGGTCCGTTTTAGCAAATGTGCCTTTTTACGCATACACCTAGAAACCACACTCCAGTGTATGAAACCAACCTCCAGGCGATTTGATGTATCTTTATCACTCTGTTATACGGAATATTGATTCATTTGAATCTCAAGTCTCCAGGACAAATGGTTACTATGTTATGAGGAAAAAAAGAATATTTGTATGAAAAAAAGTGAGTTTCTGAGCTTCAACCCCGATGCGGCACGGGTTAATGTTATCTGATCGACCTAAAACTTTGGGAATCTCATTATCCAGTCAAATGGCACCTTTTAGGGGGCTGGCACAAGTGATTTTCTAGAAAAAAAATGAAATTTCTTAAATAAATATAATAAATTAAATTATGTTATTCAGCTTTTCCCATCTGAAAACGTGGTCCGTTTTAGCAAATGTGCCTTTTTACGCATACACCTAGAAACCACACTCCAGTGTATGAAACCAACCTCCAGGCGATTTGATGTATCTTTATCACTCTGTTATACGGAATATTGATTCATTTGAATCTCAAGTCTCCAGGACAAATGGTTACTATGTTATGAGGAAAAAAAGAATATTTGTATGAAAAAAAGTGAGTTTCTGAGCTTCAACCCCGATGCGGCACGGGTTAATGTTATCTGATCGACCTAAAACTTTGGGAATCTCATTATCCAGTCAAATGGCACCTTTTAGGGGGCTGGCACAAGTGATTTTCTAGAAAAAAAATGAAATTTCTTAAATAAATATAATAAATTAAATTATGTTATTCAGCTTTTCCCATCTGAAAACGTGGTCCGTTTTAGCAAATGTGCCTTTTTACGCATACACCTAGAAACCACACTCCAGTGTATGAAACCAACCTCCAGGCGATTTGATGTATCTTTATCACTCTGTTATACGGAATATTGATTCATTTGAATCTCAAGTCTCCAGGACAAATGGTTACTATGTTATGAGGAAAAAAAGAATATTTGTATGAAAAAAAGTGAGTTTCTGAGCTTCAACCCCGATGCGGCACGGGTTAATGTTATCTGATCGACCTAAAACTTTGGGAATCTCATTATCCAGTCAAATGGCACCTTTTAGGGGGCTGGCACAAGTGATTTTCTAGAAAAAAAATGAAATTTCTTAAATAAATATAATAAATTAAATTATGTTATTCAGCTTTTCCCATCTGAAAACGTGGTCCGTTTTAGCAAATGTGCCTTTTTACGCATACACCTAGAAACCACACTCCAGTGTATGAAACCAACCTCCAGGCGATTTGATGTATCTTTATCACTCTGTTATACGGAATATTGATTCATTTGAATCTCAAGTCTCCAGGACAAATGGTTACTATGTTATGAGGAAAAAAAGAATATTTGTATGAAAAAAAGTGAGTTTCTGAGCTTCAACCCCGATGCGGCACGGGTTAATGTTATCTGATCGACCTAAAACTTTGGGAATCTCATTATCCAGTCAAATGGCACCTTTTAGGGGGCTGGCACAAGTGATTTTCTAGAAAAAAATGAAATTTCTTAAATAAATATAATAAATTAAATTATGTTATTCAGCTTTTCCCATCTGAAAACGTGGTCCGTTTTAGCAAATGTGCCTTTTTACGCATACACCTAGAAACCACACTCCAGTGTATGAAACCAACCTCCAGGCGATTTGATGTATCTTTATCACTCTGTTATACGGAATATTGATTCATTTGAATCTCAAGTCTCCAGGACAAATGGTTACTATGTTATGAGGAAAAAAAGAATATTTGTATGAAAAAAAGTGAGTTTCTGAGCTTCAACCCCGATGCGGCACGGGTTAATGTTATCTGATCGACCTAAAACTTTGGGAATCTCATTATCCAGTCAAATGGCACCTTTTAGGGGGCTGGCACAAGTGATTTTCTAGAAAAAAAATGAAATTTCTTAAATAAATATAATAAATTAAATTATGTTATTCAGCTTTTCCCATCTGAAAACGTGGTCCGTTTTAGCAAATGTGCCTTTTTACGCATACACCTAGAAACCACACTCCAGTGTATGAAACCAACCTCCAGGCGATTTGATGTATCTTTATCACTCTGTTATACGGAATATTGATTCATTTGAATCTCAAGTCTCCAGGACAAATGGTTACTATGTTATGAGGAAAAAAAGAATATTTGTATGAAAAAAAGTGAGTTTCTGAGCTTCAACCCCGATGCGGCACGGGTTAATGTTATCTGATCGACCTAAAACTTTGGGAATCTCATTATCCAGTCAAATGGCACCTTTTAGGGGGCTGGCACAAGTGATTTTCTAGAAAAAAAATGAAATTTCTTAAATAAATATAATAAATTAAATTATGTTATTCAGCTTTTCCCATCTGAAAACGTGGTCCGTTTTAGCAAATGTGCCTTTTTACGCATACACCTAGAAACCACACTCCAGTGTATGAAACCAACCTCCAGGCGATTTGATGTATCTTTATCACTCTGTTATACGGAATATTGATTCATTTGAATCTCAAGTCTCCAGGACAAATGGTTACTATGTTATGAGGAAAAAAAGAATATTTGTATGAAAAAAAGTGAGTTTCTGAGCTTCAACCCCGATGCGGCACGGGTTAATGTTATCTGATCGACCTAAAACTTTGGGAATCTCATTATCCAGTCAAATGGCACCTTTTAGGGGGCTGGCACAAGTGATTTTCTAGAAAAAAAATGAAATTTCTTAAATAAATATAATAAATTAAATTATGTTATTCAGCTTTTCCCATCTGAAAACGTGGTCCGTTTTAGCAAATGTGCCTTTTTACGCATACACCTAGAAACCACACTCCAGTGTATGAAACCAACCTCCAGGCGATTTGATGTATCTTTATCACTCTGTTATACGGAATATTGATTCATTTGAATCTCAAGTCTCCAGGACAAATGGTTACTATGTTATGAGGAAAAAAAGAATATTTGTATGAAAAAAAGTGAGTTTCTGAGCTTCAACCCCGATGCGGCACGGGTTAATGTTATCTGATCGACCTAAAACTTTGGGAATCTCATTATCCAGTCAAATGGCACCTTTTAGGGGGCTGGCACAAGTGATTTTCTAGAAAAAAAATGAAATTTCTTAAATAAATATAATAAATTAAATTATGTTATTCAGCTTTTCCCATCTGAAAACGTGGTCCGTTTTAGCAAATGTGCCTTTTTACGCATACACCTAGAAACCACACTCCAGTGTATGAAACCAACCTCCAGGCGATTTGATGTATCTTTATCACTCTGTTATACGGAATATTGATTCATTTGAATCTCAAGTCTCCAGGACAAATGGTTACTATGTTATGAGGAAAAAAAGAATATTTGTATGAAAAAAAGTGAGTTTCTGAGCTTCAACCCCGATGCGGCACGGGTTAATGTTATCTGATCGACCTAAAACTTTGGGAATCTCATTATCCAGTCAAATGGCACCTTTTAGGGGGCTGGCACAAGTGATTTTCTAGAAAAAAAATGAAATTTCTTAAATAAATATAATAAATTAAATTATGTTATTCAGCTTTTCCCATCTGAAAACGTGGTCCGTTTTAGCAAATGTGCCTTTTTACGCATACACCTAGAAACCACACTCCAGTGTATGAAACCAACCTCCAGGCGATTTGATGTATCTTTATCACTCTGTTATACGGAATATTGATTCATTTGAATCTCAAGTCTCCAGGACAAATGGTTACTATGTTATGAGGAAAAAAAGAATATTTGTATGAAAAAAAGTGAGTTTCTGAGCTTCAACCCCGATGCGGCACGGGTTAATGTTATCTGATCGACCTAAAACTTTGGGAATCTCATTATCCAGTCAAATGGCACCTTTTAGGGGGCTGGCACAAGTGATTTTCTAGAAAAAAAATGAAATTTCTTAAATAAATATAATAAATTAAATTATGTTATTCAGCTTTTCCCATCTGAAAACGTGGTCCGTTTTAGCAAATGTGCCTTTTTACGCATACACCTAGAAACCACACTCCAGTGTATGAAACCAACCTCCAGGCGATTTGATGTATCTTTATCACTCTGTTATACGGAATATTGATTCATTTGAATCTCAAGTCTCCAGGACAAATGGTTACTATGTTATGAGGAAAAAAAGAATATTTGTATGAAAAAAAGTGAGTTTCTGAGCTTCAACCCCGATGCGGCACGGGTTAATGTTATCTGATCGACCTAAAACTTTGGGAATCTCATTATCCAGTCAAATGGCACCTTTTAGGGGGCTGGCACAAGTGATTTTCTAGAAAAAAAATGAAATTTCTTAAATAAATATAATAAATTAAATTATGTTATTCAGCTTTTCCCATCTGAAAACGTGGTCCGTTTTAGCAAATGTGCCTTTTTACGCATACACCTAGAAACCACACTCCAGTGTATGAAACCAACCTCCAGGCGATTTGATGTATCTTTATCACTCTGTTATACGGAATATTGATTCATTTGAATCTCAAGTCTCCAGGACAAATGGTTACTATGTTATGAGGAAAAAAAGAATATTTGTATGAAAAAAAGTGAGTTTCTGAGCTTCAACCCCGATGCGGCACGGGTTAATGTTATCTGATCGACCTAAAACTTTGGGAATCTCATTATCCAGTCAAATGGCACCTTTTAGGGGGCTGGCACAAGTGATTTTCTAGAAAAAAAATGAAATTTCTTAAATAAATATAATAAATTAAATTATGTTATTCAGCTTTTCCCATCTGAAAACGTGGTCCGTTTTAGCAAATGTGCCTTTTTACGCATACACCTAGAAACCACACTCCAGTGTATGAAACCAACCTCCAGGCGATTTGATGTATCTTTATCACTCTGTTATACGGAATATTGATTCATTTGAATCTCAAGTCTCCAGGACAAATGGTTACTATGTTATGAGGAAAAAAAGAATATTTGTATGAAAAAAAGTGAGTTTCTGAGCTTCAACCCCGATGCGGCACGGGTTAATGTTATCTGATCGACCTAAAACTTTGGGAATCTCATTATCCAGTCAAATGGCACCTTTTAGGGGGCTGGCACAAGTGATTTTCTAGAAAAAAAATGAAATTTCTTAAATAAATATAATAAATTAAATTATGTTATTCAGCTTTTCCCATCTGAAAACGTGGTCCGTTTTAGCAAATGTGCCTTTTTACGCATACACCTAGAAACCACACTCCAGTGTATGAAACCAACCTCCAGGCGATTTGATGTATCTTTATCACTCTGTTATACGGAATATTGATTCATTTGAATCTCAAGTCTCCAGGACAAATGGTTACTATGTTATGAGGAAAAAAAGAATATTTGTATGAAAAAAAGTGAGTTTCTGAGCTTCAACCCCGATGCGGCACGGGTTAATGTTATCTGATCGACCTAAAACTTTGGGAATCTCATTATCCAGTCAAATGGCACCTTTTAGGGGGCTGGCACAAGTGATTTTCTAGAAAAAAAATGAAATTTCTTAAATAAATATAATAAATTAAATTATGTTATTCAGCTTTTCCCATCTGAAAACGTGGTCCGTTTTAGCAAATGTGCCTTTTTACGCATACACCTAGAAACCACACTCCAGTGTATGAAACCAACCTCCAGGCGATTTGATGTATCTTTATCACTCTGTTATACGGAATATTGATTCATTTGAATCTCAAGTCTCCAGGACAAATGGTTACTATGTTATGAGGAAAAAAAGAATATTTGTATGAAAAAAAGTGAGTTTCTGAGCTTCAACCCCGATGCGGCACGGGTTAATGTTATCTGATCGACCTAAAACTTTGGGAATCTCATTATCCAGTCAAATGGCACCTTTTAGGGGGCTGGCACAAGTGATTTTCTAGAAAAAAAATGAAATTTCTTAAATAAATATAATAAATTAAATTATGTTATTCAGCTTTTCCCATCTGAAAACGTGGTCCGTTTTAGCAAATGTGCCTTTTTACGCATACACCTAGAAACCACACTCCAGTGTATGAAACCAACCTCCAGGCGATTTGATGTATCTTTATCACTCTGTTATACGGAATATTGATTCATTTGAATCTCAAGTCTCCAGGACAAATGGTTACTATGTTATGAGGAAAAAAAGAATATTTGTATGAAAAAAAGTGAGTTTCTGAGCTTCAACCCCGATGCGGCACGGGTTAATGTTATCTGATCGACCTAAAACTTTGGGAATCTCATTATCCAGTCAAATGGCACCTTTTAGGGGGCTGGCACAAGTGATTTTCTAGAAAAAAAATGAAATTTCTTAAATAAATATAATAAATTAAATTATGTTATTCAGCTTTTCCCATCTGAAAACGTGGTCCGTTTTAGCAAATGTGCCTTTTTACGCATACACCTAGAAACCACACTCCAGTGTATGAAACCAACCTCCAGGCGATTTGATGTATCTTTATCACTCTGTTATACGGAATATTGATTCATTTGAATCTCAAGTCTCCAGGACAAATGGTTACTATGTTATGAGGAAAAAAAGAATATTTGTATGAAAAAAAGTGAGTTTCTGAGCTTCAACCCCGATGCGGCACGGGTTAATGTTATCTGATCGACCTAAAACTTTGGGAATCTCATTATCCAGTCAAATGGCACCTTTTAGGGGGCTGGCACAAGTGATTTTCTAGAAAAAAATGAAATTTCTTAAATAAATATAATAAATTAAATTATGTTATTCAGCTTTTCCCATCTGAAAACGTGGTCCGTTTTAGCAAATGTGCCTTTTTACGCATACACCTAGAAACCACACTCCAGTGTATGAAACCAACCTCCAGGCGATTTGATGTATCTTTATCACTCTGTTATACGGAATATTGATTCATTTGAATCTCAAGTCTCCAGGACAAATGGTTACTATGTTATGAGGAAAAAAAGAATATTTGTATGAAAAAAAGTGAGTTTCTGAGCTTCAACCCCGATGCGGCACGGGTTAATGTTATCTGATCGACCTAAAACTTTGGGAATCTCATTATCCAGTCAAATGGCACCTTTTAGGGGGCTGGCACAAGTGATTTTCTAGAAAAAAAATGAAATTTCTTAAATAAATATAATAAATTAAATTATGTTATTCAGCTTTTCCCATCTGAAAACGTGGTCCGTTTTAGCAAATGTGCCTTTTTACGCATACACCTAGAAACCACACTCCAGTGTATGAAACCAACCTCCAGGCGATTTGATGTATCTTTATCACTCTGTTATACGGAATATTGATTCATTTGAATCTCAAGTCTCCAGGACAAATGGTTACTATGTTATGAGGAAAAAAAGAATATTTGTATGAAAAAAAGTGAGTTTCTGAGCTTCAACCCCGATGCGGCACGGGTTAATGTTATCTGATCGACCTAAAACTTTGGGAATCTCATTATCCAGTCAAATGGCACCTTTTAGGGGGCTGGCACAAGTGATTTTCTAGAAAAAAAATGAAATTTCTTAAATAAATATAATAAATTAAATTATGTTATTCAGCTTTTCCCATCTGAAAACGTGGTCCGTTTTAGCAAATGTGCCTTTTTACGCATACACCTAGAAACCACACTCCAGTGTATGAAACCAACCTCCAGGCGATTTGATGTATCTTTATCACTCTGTTATACGGAATATTGATTCATTTGAATCTCAAGTCTCCAGGACAAATGGTTACTATGTTATGAGGAAAAAAAGAATATTTGTATGAAAAAAAGTGAGTTTCTGAGCTTCAACCCCGATGCGGCACGGGTTAATGTTATCTGATCGACCTAAAACTTTGGGAATCTCATTATCCAGTCAAATGGCACCTTTTAGGGGGCTGGCACAAGTGATTTTCTAGAAAAAAAATGAAATTTCTTAAATAAATATAATAAATTAAATTATGTTATTCAGCTTTTCCCATCTGAAAACGTGGTCCGTTTTAGCAAATGTGCCTTTTTACGCATACACCTAGAAACCACACTCCAGTGTATGAAACCAACCTCCAGGCGATTTGATGTATCTTTATCACTCTGTTATACGGAATATTGATTCATTTGAATCTCAAGTCTCCAGGACAAATGGTTACTATGTTATGAGGAAAAAAAGAATATTTGTATGAAAAAAGTGAGTTTCTGAGCTTCAACCCCGATGCGGCACGGGTTAATGTTATCTGATCGACCTAAAACTTTGGGAATCTCATTATCCAGTCAAATGGCACCTTTTAGGGGGCTGGCACAAGTGATTTTCTAGAAAAAAAATGAAATTTCTTAAATAAATATAATAAATTAAATTATGTTATTCAGCTTTTCCCATCTGAAAACGTGGTCCGTTTTAGCAAATGTGCCTTTTTACGCATACACCTAGAAACCACACTCCAGTGTATGAAACCAACCTCCAGGCGATTTGATGTATCTTTATCACTCTGTTATACGGAATATTGATTCATTTGAATCTCAAGTCTCCAGGACAAATGGTTACTATGTTATGAGGAAAAAAAGAATATTTGTATGAAAAAAAGTGAGTTTCTGAGCTTCAACCCCGATGCGGCACGGGTTAATGTTATCTGATCGACCTAAAACTTTGGGAATCTCATTATCCAGTCAAATGGCACCTTTTAGGGGGCTGGCACAAGTGATTTTCTAGAAAAAAAATGAAATTTCTTAAATAAATATAATAAATTAAATTATGTTATTCAGCTTTTCCCATCTGAAAACGTGGTCCGTTTTAGCAAATGTGCCTTTTTACGCATACACCTAGAAACCACACTCCAGTGTATGAAACCAACCTCCAGGCGATTTGATGTATCTTTATCACTCTGTTATACGGAATATTGATTCATTTGAATCTCAAGTCTCCAGGACAAATGGTTACTATGTTATGAGGAAAAAAAGAATATTTGTATGAAAAAAAGTGAGTTTCTGAGCTTCAACCCCGATGCGGCACGGGTTAATGTTATCTGATCGACCTAAAACTTTGGGAATCTCATTATCCAGTCAAATGGCACCTTTTAGGGGGCTGGCACAAGTGATTTTCTAGAAAAAAAATGAAATTTCTTAAATAAATATAATAAATTAAATTATGTTATTCAGCTTTTCCCATCTGAAAACGTGGTCCGTTTTAGCAAATGTGCCTTTTTACGCATACACCTAGAAACCACACTCCAGTGTATGAAACCAACCTCCAGGCGATTTGATGTATCTTTATCACTCTGTTATACGGAATATTGATTCATTTGAATCTCAAGTCTCCAGGACAAATGGTTACTATGTTATGAGGAAAAAAAGAATATTTGTATGAAAAAAAGTGAGTTTCTGAGCTTCAACCCCGATGCGGCACGGGTTAATGTTATCTGATCGACCTAAAACTTTGGGAATCTCATTATCCAGTCAAATGGCACCTTTTAGGGGGCTGGCACAAGTGATTTTCTAGAAAAAAAATGAAATTTCTTAAATAAATATAATAAATTAAATTATGTTATTCAGCTTTTCCCATCTGAAAACGTGGTCCGTTTTAGCAAATGTGCCTTTTTACGCATACACCTAGAAACCACACTCCAGTGTATGAAACCAACCTCCAGGCGATTTGATGTATCTTTATCACTCTGTTATACGGAATATTGATTCATTTGAATCTCAAGTCTCCAGGACAAATGGTTACTATGTTATGAGGAAAAAAAGAATATTTGTATGAAAAAAAGTGAGTTTCTGAGCTTCAACCCCGATGCGGCACGGGTTAATGTTATCTGATCGACCTAAAACTTTGGGAATCTCATTATCCAGTCAAATGGCACCTTTTAGGGGGCTGGCACAAGTGATTTTCTAGAAAAAAAATGAAATTTCTTAAATAAATATAATAAATTAAATTATGTTATTCAGCTTTTCCCATCTGAAAACGTGGTCCGTTTTAGCAAATGTGCCTTTTTACGCATACACCTAGAAACCACACTCCAGTGTATGAAACCAACCTCCAGGCGATTTGATGTATCTTTATCACTCTGTTATACGGAATATTGATTCATTTGAATCTCAAGTCTCCAGGACAAATGGTTACTATGTTATGAGGAAAAAAAGAATATTTGTATGAAAAAAAGTGAGTTTCTGAGCTTCAACCCCGATGCGGCACGGGTTAATGTTATCTGATCGACCTAAAACTTTGGGAATCTCATTATCCAGTCAAATGGCACCTTTTAGGGGGCTGGCACAAGTGATTTTCTAGAAAAAAAATGAAATTTCTTAAATAAATATAATAAATTAAATTATGTTATTCAGCTTTTCCCATCTGAAAACGTGGTCCGTTTTAGCAAATGTGCCTTTTTACGCATACACCTAGAAACCACACTCCAGTGTATGAAACCAACCTCCAGGCGATTTGATGTATCTTTATCACTCTGTTATACGGAATATTGATTCATTTGAATCTCAAGTCTCCAGGACAAATGGTTACTATGTTATGAGGAAAAAAAGAATATTTGTATGAAAAAAAGTGAGTTTCTGAGCTTCAACCCCGATGCGGCACGGGTTAATGTTATCTGATCGACCTAAAACTTTGGGAATCTCATTATCCAGTCAAATGGCACCTTTTAGGGGGCTGGCACAAGTGATTTTCTAGAAAAAAAATGAAATTTCTTAAATAAATATAATAAATTAAATTATGTTATTCAGCTTTTCCCATCTGAAAACGTGGTCCGTTTTAGCAAATGTGCCTTTTTACGCATACACCTAGAAACCACACTCCAGTGTATGAAACCAACCTCCAGGCGATTTGATGTATCTTTATCACTCTGTTATACGGAATATTGATTCATTTGAATCTCAAGTCTCCAGGACAAATGGTTACTATGTTATGAGGAAAAAAAGAATATTTGTATGAAAAAAAGTGAGTTTCTGAGCTTCAACCCCGATGCGGCACGGGTTAATGTTATCTGATCGACCTAAAACTTTGGGAATCTCATTATCCAGTCAAATGGCACCTTTTAGGGGGCTGGCACAAGTGATTTTCTAGAAAAAAATGAAATTTCTTAAATAAATATAATAAATTAAATTATGTTATTCAGCTTTTCCCATCTGAAAACGTGGTCCGTTTTAGCAAATGTGCCTTTTTACGCATACACCTAGAAACCACACTCCAGTGTATGAAACCAACCTCCAGGCGATTTGATGTATCTTTATCACTCTGTTATACGGAATATTGATTCATTTGAATCTCAAGTCTCCAGGACAAATGGTTACTATGTTATGAGGAAAAAAAGAATATTTGTATGAAAAAAAGTGAGTTTCTGAGCTTCAACCCCGATGCGGCACGGGTTAATGTTATCTGATCGACCTAAAACTTTGGGAATCTCATTATCCAGTCAAATGGCACCTTTTAGGGGGCTGGCACAAGTGATTTTCTAGAAAAAAAATGAAATTTCTTAAATAAATATAATAAATTAAATTATGTTATTCAGCTTTTCCCATCTGAAAACGTGGTCCGTTTTAGCAAATGTGCCTTTTTACGCATACACCTAGAAACCACACTCCAGTGTATGAAACCAACCTCCAGGCGATTTGATGTATCTTTATCACTCTGTTATACGGAATATTGATTCATTTGAATCTCAAGTCTCCAGGACAAATGGTTACTATGTTATGAGGAAAAAAAGAATATTTGTATGAAAAAAAGTGAGTTTCTGAGCTTCAACCCCGATGCGGCACGGGTTAATGTTATCTGATCGACCTAAAACTTTGGGAATCTCATTATCCAGTCAAATGGCACCTTTTAGGGGGCTGGCACAAGTGATTTTCTAGAAAAAAAATGAAATTTCTTAAATAAATATAATAAATTAAATTATGTTATTCAGCTTTTCCCATCTGAAAACGTGGTCCGTTTTAGCAAATGTGCCTTTTTACGCATACACCTAGAAACCACACTCCAGTGTATGAAACCAACCTCCAGGCGATTTGATGTATCTTTATCACTCTGTTATACGGAATATTGATTCATTTGAATCTCAAGTCTCCAGGACAAATGGTTACTATGTTATGAGGAAAAAAAGAATATTTGTATGAAAAAAAGTGAGTTTCTGAGCTTCAACCCCGATGCGGCACGGGTTAATGTTATCTGATCGACCTAAAACTTTGGGAATCTCATTATCCAGTCAAATGGCACCTTTTAGGGGGCTGGCACAAGTGATTTTCTAGAAAAAAAATGAAATTTCTTAAATAAATATAATAAATTAAATTATGTTATTCAGCTTTTCCCATCTGAAAACGTGGTCCGTTTTAGCAAATGTGCCTTTTTACGCATACACCTAGAAACCACACTCCAGTGTATGAAACCAACCTCCAGGCGATTTGATGTATCTTTATCACTCTGTTATACGGAATATTGATTCATTTGAATCTCAAGTCTCCAGGACAAATGGTTACTATGTTATGAGGAAAAAAAGAATATTTGTATGAAAAAAAGTGAGTTTCTGAGCTTCAACCCCGATGCGGCACGGGTTAATGTTATCTGATCGACCTAAAACTTTGGGAATCTCATTATCCAGTCAAATGGCACCTTTTAGGGGGCTGGCACAAGTGATTTTCTAGAAAAAAAATGAAATTTCTTAAATAAATATAATAAATTAAATTATGTTATTCAGCTTTTCCCATCTGAAAACGTGGTCCGTTTTAGCAAATGTGCCTTTTTACGCATACACCTAGAAACCACACTCCAGTGTATGAAACCAACCTCCAGGCGATTTGATGTATCTTTATCACTCTGTTATACGGAATATTGATTCATTTGAATCTCAAGTCTCCAGGACAAATGGTTACTATGTTATGAGGAAAAAAAGAATATTTGTATGAAAAAAAGTGAGTTTCTGAGCTTCAACCCCGATGCGGCACGGGTTAATGTTATCTGATCGACCTAAAACTTTGGGAATCTCATTATCCAGTCAAATGGCACCTTTTAGGGGGCTGGCACAAGTGATTTTCTAGAAAAAAAATGAAATTTCTTAAATAAATATAATAAATTAAATTATGTTATTCAGCTTTTCCCATCTGAAAACGTGGTCCGTTTTAGCAAATGTGCCTTTTTACGCATACACCTAGAAACCACACTCCAGTGTATGAAACCAACCTCCAGGCGATTTGATGTATCTTTATCACTCTGTTATACGGAATATTGATTCATTTGAATCTCAAGTCTCCAGGACAAATGGTTACTATGTTATGAGGAAAAAAAGAATATTTGTATGAAAAAAAGTGAGTTTCTGAGCTTCAACCCCGATGCGGCACGGGTTAATGTTATCTGATCGACCTAAAACTTTGGGAATCTCATTATCCAGTCAAATGGCACCTTTTAGGGGGCTGGCACAAGTGATTTTCTAGAAAAAAAATGAAATTTCTTAAATAAATATAATAAATTAAATTATGTTATTCAGCTTTTCCCATCTGAAAACGTGGTCCGTTTTAGCAAATGTGCCTTTTTACGCATACACCTAGAAACCACACTCCAGTGTATGAAACCAACCTCCAGGCGATTTGATGTATCTTTATCACTCTGTTATACGGAATATTGATTCATTTGAATCTCAAGTCTCCAGGACAAATGGTTACTATGTTATGAGGAAAAAAAGAATATTTGTATGAAAAAAAGTGAGTTTCTGAGCTTCAACCCCGATGCGGCACGGGTTAATGTTATCTGATCGACCTAAAACTTTGGGAATCTCATTATCCAGTCAAATGGCACCTTTTAGGGGGCTGGCACAAGTGATTTTCTAGAAAAAAAATGAAATTTCTTAAATAAATATAATAAATTAAATTATGTTATTCAGCTTTTCCCATCTGAAAACGTGGTCCGTTTTAGCAAATGTGCCTTTTTACGCATACACCTAGAAACCACACTCCAGTGTATGAAACCAACCTCCAGGCGATTTGATGTATCTTTATCACTCTGTTATACGGAATATTGATTCATTTGAATCTCAAGTCTCCAGGACAAATGGTTACTATGTTATGAGGAAAAAAAGAATATTTGTATGAAAAAAGTGAGTTTCTGAGCTTCAACCCCGATGCGGCACGGGTTAATGTTATCTGATCGACCTAAAACTTTGGGAATCTCATTATCCAGTCAAATGGCACCTTTTAGGGGGCTGGCACAAGTGATTTTCTAGAAAAAAAATGAAATTTCTTAAATAAATATAATAAATTAAATTATGTTATTCAGCTTTTCCCATCTGAAAACGTGGTCCGTTTTAGCAAATGTGCCTTTTTACGCATACACCTAGAAACCACACTCCAGTGTATGAAACCAACCTCCAGGCGATTTGATGTATCTTTATCACTCTGTTATACGGAATATTGATTCATTTGAATCTCAAGTCTCCAGGACAAATGGTTACTATGTTATGAGGAAAAAAAGAATATTTGTATGAAAAAAAGTGAGTTTCTGAGCTTCAACCCCGATGCGGCACGGGTTAATGTTATCTGATCGACCTAAAACTTTGGGAATCTCATTATCCAGTCAAATGGCACCTTTTAGGGGGCTGGCACAAGTGATTTTCTAGAAAAAAAATGAAATTTCTTAAATAAATATAATAAATTAAATTATGTTATTCAGCTTTTCCCATCTGAAAACGTGGTCCGTTTTAGCAAATGTGCCTTTTTACGCATACACCTAGAAACCACACTCCAGTGTATGAAACCAACCTCCAGGCGATTTGATGTATCTTTATCACTCTGTTATACGGAATATTGATTCATTTGAATCTCAAGTCTCCAGGACAAATGGTTACTATGTTATGAGGAAAAAAAGAATATTTGTATGAAAAAAAGTGAGTTTCTGAGCTTCAACCCCGATGCGGCACGGGTTAATGTTATCTGATCGACCTAAAACTTTGGGAATCTCATTATCCAGTCAAATGGCACCTTTTAGGGGGCTGGCACAAGTGATTTTCTAGAAAAAAAATGAAATTTCTTAAATAAATATAATAAATTAAATTATGTTATTCAGCTTTTCCCATCTGAAAACGTGGTCCGTTTTAGCAAATGTGCCTTTTTACGCATACACCTAGAAACCACACTCCAGTGTATGAAACCAACCTCCAGGCGATTTGATGTATCTTTATCACTCTGTTATACGGAATATTGATTCATTTGAATCTCAAGTCTCCAGGACAAATGGTTACTATGTTATGAGGAAAAAAAGAATATTTGTATGAAAAAAAGTGAGTTTCTGAGCTTCAACCCCGATGCGGCACGGGTTAATGTTATCTGATCGACCTAAAACTTTGGGAATCTCATTATCCAGTCAAATGGCACCTTTTAGGGGGCTGGCACAAGTGATTTTCTAGAAAAAAAATGAAATTTCTTAAATAAATATAATAAATTAAATTATGTTATTCAGCTTTTCCCATCTGAAAACGTGGTCCGTTTTAGCAAATGTGCCTTTTTACGCATACACCTAGAAACCACACTCCAGTGTATGAAACCAACCTCCAGGCGATTTGATGTATCTTTATCACTCTGTTATACGGAATATTGATTCATTTGAATCTCAAGTCTCCAGGACAAATGGTTACTATGTTATGAGGAAAAAAAGAATATTTGTATGAAAAAAAGTGAGTTTCTGAGCTTCAACCCCGATGCGGCACGGGTTAATGTTATCTGATCGACCTAAAACTTTGGGAATCTCATTATCCAGTCAAATGGCACCTTTTAGGGGGCTGGCACAAGTGATTTTCTAGAAAAAAAATGAAATTTCTTAAATAAATATAATAAATTAAATTATGTTATTCAGCTTTTCCCATCTGAAAACGTGGTCCGTTTTAGCAAATGTGCCTTTTTACGCATACACCTAGAAACCACACTCCAGTGTATGAAACCAACCTCCAGGCGATTTGATGTATCTTTATCACTCTGTTATACGGAATATTGATTCATTTGAATCTCAAGTCTCCAGGACAAATGGTTACTATGTTATGAGGAAAAAAGAATATTTGTATGAAAAAAAGTGAGTTTCTGAGCTTCAACCCCGATGCGGCACGGGTTAATGTTATCTGATCGACCTAAAACTTTGGGAATCTCATTATCCAGTCAAATGGCACCTTTTAGGGGGCTGGCACAAGTGATTTTCTAGAAAAAAAATGAAATTTCTTAAATAAATATAATAAATTAAATTATGTTATTCAGCTTTTCCCATCTGAAAACGTGGTCCGTTTTAGCAAATGTGCCTTTTTACGCATACACCTAGAAACCACACTCCAGTGTATGAAACCAACCTCCAGGCGATTTGATGTATCTTTATCACTCTGTTATACGGAATATTGATTCATTTGAATCTCAAGTCTCCAGGACAAATGGTTACTATGTTATGAGGAAAAAAAGAATATTTGTATGAAAAAAAGTGAGTTTCTGAGCTTCAACCCCGATGCGGCACGGGTTAATGTTATCTGATCGACCTAAAACTTTGGGAATCTCATTATCCAGTCAAATGGCACCTTTTAGGGGGCTGGCACAAGTGATTTTCTAGAAAAAAAATGAAATTTCTTAAATAAATATAATAAATTAAATTATGTTATTCAGCTTTTCCCATCTGAAAACGTGGTCCGTTTTAGCAAATGTGCCTTTTTACGCATACACCTAGAAACCACACTCCAGTGTATGAAACCAACCTCCAGGCGATTTGATGTATCTTTATCACTCTGTTATACGGAATATTGATTCATTTGAATCTCAAGTCTCCAGGACAAATGGTTACTATGTTATGAGGAAAAAAAGAATATTTGTATGAAAAAAAGTGAGTTTCTGAGCTTCAACCCCGATGCGGCACGGGTTAATGTTATCTGATCGACCTAAAACTTTGGGAATCTCATTATCCAGTCAAATGGCACCTTTTAGGGGGCTGGCACAAGTGATTTTCTAGAAAAAAAATGAAATTTCTTAAATAAATATAATAAATTAAATTATGTTATTCAGCTTTTCCCATCTGAAAACGTGGTCCGTTTTAGCAAATGTGCCTTTTTACGCATACACCTAGAAACCACACTCCAGTGTATGAAACCAACCTCCAGGCGATTTGATGTATCTTTATCACTCTGTTATACGGAATATTGATTCATTTGAATCTCAAGTCTCCAGGACAAATGGTTACTATGTTATGAGGAAAAAAAGAATATTTGTATGAAAAAAAGTGAGTTTCTGAGCTTCAACCCCGATGCGGCACGGGTTAATGTTATCTGATCGACCTAAAACTTTGGGAATCTCATTATCCAGTCAAATGGCACCTTTTAGGGGGCTGGCACAAGTGATTTTCTAGAAAAAAAATGAAATTTCTTAAATAAATATAATAAATTAAATTATGTTATTCAGCTTTTCCCATCTGAAAACGTGGTCCGTTTTAGCAAATGTGCCTTTTTACGCATACACCTAGAAACCACACTCCAGTGTATGAAACCAACCTCCAGGCGATTTGATGTATCTTTATCACTCTGTTATACGGAATATTGATTCATTTGAATCTCAAGTCTCCAGGACAAATGGTTACTATGTTATGAGGAAAAAAAGAATATTTGTATGAAAAAAAGTGAGTTTCTGAGCTTCAACCCCGATGCGGCACGGGTTAATGTTATCTGATCGACCTAAAACTTTGGGAATCTCATTATCCAGTCAAATGGCACCTTTTAGGGGGCTGGCACAAGTGATTTTCTAGAAAAAAAATGAAATTTCTTAAATAAATATAATAAATTAAATTATGTTATTCAGCTTTTCCCATCTGAAAACGTGGTCCGTTTTAGCAAATGTGCCTTTTTACGCATACACCTAGAAACCACACTCCAGTGTATGAAACCAACCTCCAGGCGATTTGATGTATCTTTATCACTCTGTTATACGGAATATTGATTCATTTGAATCTCAAGTCTCCAGGACAAATGGTTACTATGTTATGAGGAAAAAAAGAATATTTGTATGAAAAAAAGTGAGTTTCTGAGCTTCAACCCCGATGCGGCACGGGTTAATGTTATCTGATCGACCTAAAACTTTGGGAATCTCATTATCCAGTCAAATGGCACCTTTTAGGGGGCTGGCACAAGTGATTTTCTAGAAAAAAAATGAAATTTCTTAAATAAATATAATAAATTAAATTATGTTATTCAGCTTTTCCCATCTGAAAACGTGGTCCGTTTTAGCAAATGTGCCTTTTTACGCATACACCTAGAAACCACACTCCAGTGTATGAAACCAACCTCCAGGCG
Source organism: Apolygus lucorum (assembly GCA_009739505.2). Classification (NCBI taxonomy): domain Eukaryota; kingdom Metazoa; phylum Arthropoda; class Insecta; order Hemiptera; family Miridae; genus Apolygus; species Apolygus lucorum. The sequence continues at coordinate 68,192,702 of CM019179.2, forward strand.
ATTTGATGTATCTTTATCACTCTGTTATACGGAATATTGATTCATTTGAATCTCAAGTCTCCAGGACAAATGGTTACTATGTTATGAGGAAAAAAAGAATATTTGTATGAAAAAAAGTGAGTTTCTGAGCTTCAACCCCGATGCGGCACGGGTTAATGTTATCTGATCGACCTAAAACTTTGGGAATCTCATTATCCAGTCAAATGGCACCTTTTAGGGGGCTGGCACAAGTGATTTTCTAGAAAAAAAATGAAATTTCTTAAATAAATATAATAAATTAAATTATGTTATTCAGCTTTTCCCATCTGAAAACGTGGTCCGTTTTAGCAAATGTGCCTTTTTACGCATACACCTAGAAACCACACTCCAGTGTATGAAACCAACCTCCAGGCGATTTGATGTATCTTTATCACTCTGTTATACGGAATATTGATTCATTTGAATCTCAAGTCTCCAGGACAAATGGTTACTATGTTATGAGGAAAAAAAGAATATTTGTATGAAAAAAAGTGAGTTTCTGAGCTTCAACCCCGATGCGGCACGGGTTAATGTTATCTGATCGACCTAAAACTTTGGGAATCTCATTATCCAGTCAAATGGCACCTTTTAGGGGGCTGGCACAAGTGATTTTCTAGAAAAAAAATGAAATTTCTTAAATAAATATAATAAATTAAATTATGTTATTCAGCTTTTCCCATCTGAAAACGTGGTCCGTTTTAGCAAATGTGCCTTTTTACGCATACACCTAGAAACCACACTCCAGTGTATGAAACCAACCTCCAGGCGATTTGATGTATCTTTATCACTCTGTTATACGGAATATTGATTCATTTGAATCTCAAGTCTCCAGGACAAATGGTTACTATGTTATGAGGAAAAAAAGAATATTTGTATGAAAAAAAGTGAGTTTCTGAGCTTCAACCCCGATGCGGCACGGGTTAATGTTATCTGATCGACCTAAAACTTTGGGAATCTCATTATCCAGTCAAATGGCACCTTTTAGGGGGCTGGCACAAGTGATTTTCTAGAAAAAAAATGAAATTTCTTAAATAAATATAATAAATTAAATTATGTTATTCAGCTTTTCCCATCTGAAAACGTGGTCCGTTTTAGCAAATGTGCCTTTTTACGCATACACCTAGAAACCACACTCCAGTGTATGAAACCAACCTCCAGGCGATTTGATGTATCTTTATCACTCTGTTATACGGAATATTGATTCATTTGAATCTCAAGTCTCCAGGACAAATGGTTACTATGTTATGAGGAAAAAAAGAATATTTGTATGAAAAAAAGTGAGTTTCTGAGCTTCAACCCCGATGCGGCACGGGTTAATGTTATCTGATCGACCTAAAACTTTGGGAATCTCATTATCCAGTCAAATGGCACCTTTTAGGGGGCTGGCACAAGTGATTTTCTAGAAAAAAAATGAAATTTCTTAAATAAATATAATAAATTAAATTATGTTATTCAGCTTTTCCCATCTGAAAACGTGGTCCGTTTTAGCAAATGTGCCTTTTTACGCATACACCTAGAAACCACACTCCAGTGTATGAAACCAACCTCCAGGCGATTTGATGTATCTTTATCACTCTGTTATACGGAATATTGATTCATTTGAATCTCAAGTCTCCAGGACAAATGGTTACTATGTTATGAGGAAAAAAAGAATATTTGTATGAAAAAAAGTGAGTTTCTGAGCTTCAACCCCGATGCGGCACGGGTTAATGTTATCTGATCGACCTAAAACTTTGGGAATCTCATTATCCAGTCAAATGGCACCTTTTAGGGGGCTGGCACAAGTGATTTTCTAGAAAAAAAATGAAATTTCTTAAATAAATATAATAAATTAAATTATGTTATTCAGCTTTTCCCATCTGAAAACGTGGTCCGTTTTAGCAAATGTGCCTTTTTACGCATACACCTAGAAACCACACTCCAGTGTATGAAACCAACCTCCAGGCGATTTGATGTATCTTTATCACTCTGTTATACGGAATATTGATTCATTTGAATCTCAAGTCTCCAGGACAAATGGTTACTATGTTATGAGGAAAAAAAGAATATTTGTATGAAAAAAAGTGAGTTTCTGAGCTTCAACCCCGATGCGGCACGGGTTAATGTTATCTGATCGACCTAAAACTTTGGGAATCTCATTATCCAGTCAAATGGCACCTTTTAGGGGGCTGGCACAAGTGATTTTCTAGAAAAAAAATGAAATTTCTTAAATAAATATAATAAATTAAATTATGTTATTCAGCTTTTCCCATCTGAAAACGTGGTCCGTTTTAGCAAATGTGCCTTTTTACGCATACACCTAGAAACCACACTCCAGTGTATGAAACCAACCTCCAGGCGATTTGATGTATCTTTATCACTCTGTTATACGGAATATTGATTCATTTGAATCTCAAGTCTCCAGGACAAATGGTTACTATGTTATGAGGAAAAAAAGAATATTTGTATGAGAAAAAGTGAGTTTCTGAGCTTCAACCCCGATGCGGCACGGGTTAATGTTATCTGATCGACCTAAAACTTTGGGAATCTCATTATCCAGTCAAATGGCACCTTTTAGGGGGCTGGCACAAGTGATTTTCTAGAAAAAAAATGAAATTTCTTAAATAAATATAATAAATTAAATTATGTTATTCAGCTTTTCCCATCTGAAAACGTGGTCCGTTTTAGCAAATGTGCCTTTTTACGCATACACCTAGAAACCACACTCCAGTGTATGAAACCAACCTCCAGGCGATTTGATGTATCTTTATCACTCTGTTATACGGAATATTGATTCATTTGAATCTCAAGTCTCCAGGACAAATGGTTACTATGTTATGAGGAAAAAAACGAATATTTGTATGAAAAAAAGTGAGTTTCTGAGCTTCAACCCCGATGCGGCACGGGTTAATGTTATCTGATCGACCTAAAACTTTGGGAATCTCATTATCCAGTCAAATGGCACCTTTTAGGGGGCTGGCACAAGTGATTTTCTAGAAAAAAAATGAAATTTCTTAAATAAATATAATAAATTAAATTATGTTATTCAGCTTTTCCCATCTGAAAACGTGGTCCGTTTTAGCAAATGTGCCTTTTTACGCATACACCTAGAAACCACACTCCAGTGTATGAAACCAACCTCCAGGCGATTTGATGTATCTTTATCACTCTGTTATACGGAATATTGATTCATTTGAATCTCAAGTCTCCAGGACAAATGGTTACTATGTTATGAGGAAAAAAAGAATATTTGTATGAAAAAAAGTGAGTTTCTGAGCTTCAACCCCGATGCGGCACGGGTTAATGTTATCTGATCGACCTAAAACTTTGGGAATCTCATTATCCAGTCAAATGGCACCTTTTAGGGGGCTGGCACAAGTGATTTTCTAGAAAAAAAATGAAATTTCTTAAATAAATATAATAAATTAAATTATGTTATTCAGCTTTTCCCATCTGAAAACGTGGTCCGTTTTAGCAAATGTGCCTTTTTACGCATACACCTAGAAACCACACTCCAGTGTATGAAACCAACCTCCAGGCGATTTGATGTATCTTTATCACTCTGTTATACGGAATATTGATTCATTTGAATCTCAAGTCTCCAGGACAAATGGTTACTATGTTATGAGGAAAAAAAGAATATTTGTATGAAAAAAAGTGAGTTTCTGAGCTTCAACCCCGATGCGGCACGGGTTAATGTTATCTGATCGACCTAAAACTTTGGGAATCTCATTATCCAGTCAAATGGCACCTTTTAGGGGGCTGGCACAAGTGATTTTCTAGAAAAAAAATGAAATTTCTTAAATGAATATAATAAATTAAATTATGTTATTCAGCTTTTCCCATCTGAAAACGTGGTCCGTTTTAGCAAATGTGCCTTTTTACGCATACACCTAGAAACCACACTCCAGTGTATGAAACCAACCTCCAGGCGATTTGATGTATCTTTATCACTCTGTTATACGGAATATTGATTCATTTGAATCTCAAGTCTCCAGGACAAATGGTTACTATGTTATGAGGAAAAAAAGAATATTTGTATGAAAAAAAGTGAGTTTCTGAGCTTCAACCCCGATGCGGCACGGGTTAATGTTATCTGATCGACCTAAAACTTTGGGAATCTCATTATCCAGTCAAATGGCACCTTTTAGGGGGCTGGCACAAGTGATTTTCTAGAAAAAAAATGAAATTTCTTAAATAAATATAATAAATTAAATTATGTTATTCAGTTTTTCCCATCTGAAAACGTAGTCCGTTTTAGCAAATGTGCCTTTTTACGCATACACCTAGAAACCACACTCCAGTGTATGAAACCAACCTCCAGGCGATTTGATGTATCTTTATCACTCTGTTATACGGAATATTGATTCATTTGAATCTCAAGTCTCCAGGACAAATGGTTACTATGTTATGTGGAAAAAAAGAATATTTGTATGAAAAAAAGTGAGTTTCTGAGCTTCAACCCCGATGCGGCACGGGTTAATGTTATCTGATCGACCTAAAACTTTGGGAATCTCATTATCCAGTCAAATGGCACCTTTTAGGGGGCTGGCACAAGTGATTTTCTAGAAAAAAAATGAAATTTCTTAAATAAATATAATAAATTAAATTATGTTATTCAGCTTTTCCCATCTGAAAACGTGGTCCGTTTTAGCAAATGTGCCTTTTTACGCATACACCTAGAAACCACACTCCAGTGTATGAAACCAACCTCCAGGCGATTTGATGTATCTTTATCACTCTGTTATACGGAATATTGATTCATTTGAATCTCAAGTCTCCAGGACAAATGGTTACTATGTTATGAGGAAAAAAAGAATATTTGTATGAAAAAAAGTGAGTTTCTGAGCTTCAACCCCGATGCGGCACGGGTTAATGTTATCTGATCGACCTAAAACTTTGGGAATCTCATTATCCAGTCAAATGGCACCTTTTAGGGGGCTGGCACAAGTGATTTTCTAGAAAAAAAATGAAATTTCATAAATAAATATAATAAATTGAATTATGTTATTCAGCTTTTCCCATCTGAAAACGTGGTCCGTTTTAGCAAATGTTCCTGTTTTGTAGCTTAATATAAGAAGCGGGTTTCAATAATTTGAACAACGCCTTTCTTCCTAATCAAACCTTTTATTATAATGAAATTTGAGTAGCATAAAAATGATCAAATAAAAAGAAATAAAAAATTCCCTAAAGGAGCTCCTTTTATGTAAATTTCGGAATAACTCTAGAATGATGAAAATAGTACGGCCTTTTTCGATAAATGGTTAAAAGAAAAGTCTGACTTGGTGACTCGTGGTGACTTTTGGTGGTTGATGGTTTTCTCTCGGAGCTTCTGACGGCGAGTTTGGGGTAGGATTGACCCGAAATCCTCAGTGAATGCAAAGCGTCAGAGAAGCGATGCCGCGATGGTGCCCAAGAAAATCAGTTTGACGGATACTGATGTGAAGGTGGGATACTGAGACCCAACGTCGTCGTCGCAGGCAAAGCAGTTGCAGGGCAGCAAGAAAAATATGGCGAGGATACTGGGACCTCACGATAAATGAACTCAAGAGCTTGAGATGTGACTGACGCGACTTGTCGTTGGCAGTCGTAGGACGATCTCCTGCTCCCCACTTGCACCTCACAATTCCGGCACGTCTCACCCTTATCGCTGTGAACTTGGTCCGATGATCCACGGCTTAAAAGTACACATTCCTAACACTTTAACTAAAATAAAACAGAACGCTGAGGCGTTAACAAACCGCCCACCAAAATTTGAAAAGAAAATGAAAATTTTTAAGACTCATGAGCTGGGAAGGATAGAGGAAGTAGTGGCACTAGTTGTACAACTGGTCGTTGGTAAGTAGATTTCGCAGTTCGGATGGTAACAACTCTCACGACACCATCATAACCTGGATGCGTTTCCAAAACACGTGCTAATGGCCACCTCATGACAGGGGTTGAAGGATCTCTCAATAGAACGAGGTCACCGACCTTGATGTTGGGGACTGAACCCGTCCACTTGACTTGACGTTGTAGAGTTACTCGGTATTCCTGATGCCAGCGCTTCCAAAATTCTTGCGACGATTTTTGTACTTGTTGCCAACGTGTGAGAAGATGTTCCTTTCGGTCCAACAATGAATGTTCTGGATAGGCTAGCAGTGGTCCGCCCACCAAGAAGTGTCCAGGGGAGAGATATTGTACGTCTTCTGGGTCTTCAGAGAGAGGACATAGTGGGCGAGAGTTAAGTATGGCTTCAAACCGCGCAAATAAAGTTGCATACTCTTCATAAGTCATTGGTGTATCTGAGGTTGATGTTCTCATAAGGCGCTTCACTGACCGTACACCCGCCTCCCAGATCCCTCCAAAGTGTGGTGCTGAAGGAGGGTTAAAATGCCAAGAAATCTCCTTCTGAGCAGCGTACCTAGAGAGTTGATCTCTGGCTTCCTTCTCTTTGAACCACAAATAAAGTTCTCTGAGCTTGTTGGCTGCTCCTACAAAGTTTGTCCCAAGATCGGAATAGACATCCTCAGGGAGTCCCCTCCGAGCAATGAATCTTTCAAAAGTGGCAAGAAAGGCTTCCGTACTTAGATTTGTCACAGCTTCCAAGTGTAGGGCCTTGGTCTCCATACACACAAAAAGGCATAAATAAATTTTGGAGAAGGGAGCCTTTCTTCGCAACGATTCACGCATTGTAAAAGGACCAGCGAAGTCCATTCCAACCTTGCAGAACGCATGTTTACCTTGTACCCTGAAGGAAGGTAAGTCTGCCATGATAGGGTTTGGTGATTTTGCTGTCTGTTTGAAGCACTTGATGCAGTGAAATATTCGCTGTCGCACGATACGCCTAAGACCAGGAATCCAAAAACGGGTATAAAGCATTGCTTGAAGAAGAGTTGGACCTGCATGTAAATAACTCAAATGGTAGTGATCTACAATTAATGTAACAAAATGCGATTTGGAAGGTAACAATATTGGATGTTTATGATCGTATTGAAGATTTGAGTTTTTCAAACGACCTCCAACTCTCCAAATACCATTTTGATCCAAGAAAGGAGATAGGTTTTCAAATAGACCTTTGATAGTGTCATGGTTATCGGATTTGTCATTTAGAAAATAATGACGTTGTAAAATTTGAATACAGAACAACATAGCTGCCCTTAATTCTTGTGTCCTTATAGGGCCAATTATATTGGAAATTCCTCTATTTTTACGATTCTCGAGCCCACGTTGTAAAGTAGCAGTAACACGCAAGAGTTGAGTATAAGAAGAAAATCGCTTCATCCAGGTGATAAAAAATGGAGGAACTCTGGAGGCTGTAGGAAGAGAGACCCAATTAGGTTTTGTTTCCGGTAATGAATCTGGTATTGTGAACGATGGTGTAGGCCATTGGTTTGATGGTAACCTGAGCCAGTCTGGGCCATTCCACCAAAGGTGATGGTCAACCAAGTCACCTGACATGAGGCCTCGAGATCCACAGTCTGCTGGATTCAACTCGGAGTCAATATGGCACCAGGTGTCAACTGAAGTGGAGTGAGTAATCTCTGTTACTCTATTTGCTACAAATGTCTGGAGTTTATAGGGTTGTGTGTTCAACCATCCCAAAACTATAGATGAGTCAGTGAAGAAGACTGGGGATTGCACAGTGCCAGTGAGTCGATCTAGAAATGAAGATAGTGAATTATACAATCTAGTTAACAATAGTGCACCTTGTAGTTCGAGACGAGGAACGGATATAGTTTTAACTGGTGCAAGTTTAGTTTTTGCTGTCAGTAGTTGCGCTCTAATATCATCATCATGAACTGTTCTCAAGTAAATAGCTGCACAATAGCCTTTGCAAGAAGCATCGCAAAAGGCTAGGATTTGAAATGCATGTACTTCAGAAGTGCCAACAAAACGAGGAATGTTGATGCGTGATATGTTCGACAGCTGCTGAATGCATGAATTCCACTGATGCTGCATTGATGATGAAATTGGTTGATCCCATCCCAATCCTTGCTTCCAAATTTCCTGGATAAAGCACTTCATCATCATTGTTGAAGGAGACAAGAACCCTAGAGGATCGTAGATCTTCGCTACTAGTGATAAGATCCCTCGCTTTGTGTAGGTTACCGAGGGCTGATGTATACTGTAGGAAAAACAGTCTGTCACGGGATTCCATTGTAAGCCTAGAATTTTCAAAGAAGGGGTGTCTTCTGAAAATACAGGTATGGGATCATTGGATGATGATGACGATACAGCTTGTAGAACTTCTGGAGAGTTGCTTGCCCATTTGCTCAGGGCAAAGCAACCAGAATTCATTATTCCAATTACTTGCTGTTGCAATTCTAGAGCTGCTGCTACAGTGGATGCTCCTGTTGCCAAATCGTCAACATAAATATCTTTACCAATCACCTCAGCCGCTAGAGGGAATTTGGCACCTTCATCAAGACAAAGTTGTTTTATGACGCGAAGAGCTAAATATGGGGATGATGTTAATCCATAAGTTAATGTATTTAGTTCGTAGGTTAGCAAGGGCTGAGACTGATCAAATCGCCAATAAATATGCTGATAGATTCGATCGGCTGTATCTACAATAACACCACGAAACATCTTTACAATGTCAGTGACAAAGGCAATTTTGTGAGATCGAAAGTTGAGGAGAATTTCTCGAATGTCGTTTTGAAGTTTACCTCCTACTAGTAGGTAGTCATTCAAAGAGCCATGTTGAGTTGTAGCACTTCCGTCAAAAACCACTCTCAATTTGGTTTTATCGCCTTCGACCTTCAAAACAGCATGGTGAGGGATAACAAATTTGGAAGAAGAGGATGTGACAGATGCATGTTCAAGTTTAATGTACTCTTCGATAAATGTATGATACATCTGCTTCAAATCAGGTTCTTTTCTGAACTTTGATTCCAAATTGAAGAATCGTTTACGTGCGGCATTTGCAGAGTCTTGAAGTTGAGGAACTGAACTGTTAAATGGAAGTCTCACTACATATTGTCCAGACGGCAAACGGTAATGTGTTGTAGTGAAATGACGTTCACACTGCTCATCAGCTGAGTCCTTGGGAACTGCAACACTAGGCTCCTCCAAATACCAAAACTGCCTTAGCTCTTCATGTAAATCATCGTCAGAAATGGTGAACAAAGATGTCGAAGTAGCGGACGATTGAGGGTTTGAAAATGACCCCATCACAATGTTACCAAAGACTGAAGAAAACAATTTTGGATGATCCGGATTGATTGAAGTAATGTTGCCAGTCCAAATATCTGCAAACAGTTCAGCCCCTAGTAGAAAGTCAACGGGTGCAGACTTCCAAAATTCTGGATCAGCTAAATCAAATTTGATGTACAATTGATACAGAGATGAAGGAAGTGAAACGCTTGGAAGGAATGTGGTAATGTTCGGAACTACAATTGCGTTGGTACTTAATTGTGCTGCTCTTCCACAAGGTCTCAAAAAACAGGATACTTGACCTCTGGCTCCAGAAAGTGGAGTCTCCCCAATCCCTGATACACGGCGCTTGAAAGGTTCAAGAGGTAATCCTAATCTGCGAAGGCAGCTCTGAGTCATGAATGAGTGCTGACTTCCACAATCAATGACAAGTCTCACCTTCTGGAACATTCCCCTAGCATCACGAACTTCAGCTAAGGCTGTGCCCAGCAAAACATCTGAAACTGGTGTACTGACTGAATTCAACGAAGCACTGGGAGTGGTACTAGCAGCAGAACTGACCGAGGTGGCATGAGTCGGCTGTGTAGATGACTGCTGATGAACGTTGGTGGAAAAATCTCTGTGGAGGAGAGAATTATGCCGCTTTGAACAATACCGACAAGTCCACTTGGAGGGGCAAACTTTGGTAAGATGAGAGTAAGATAGACAATTTCGACAACCTTTCCAATTCTGAAGCAGTTTATGACGCTGTTCAACGTCAGCAGTAAGGAATTTTTGACATTTCCTAACCGAATGAGCCCCTTCAGAACATATGATGCATTTCAGGTTTTCTTTTGAACCATCATTTCCATTAACGTTTCTCGAAATTAAAGAATTTGTGTTAATAGTGTTTTTCTTGTTATACAGCGTCTTTGGTTTAATCAAAGATGTTGAGTAACTTTTAGATGAGCTATCAGCTAGTTGAAGTGCAATAAGACGTTCACGAACAAATTTGCTCAAATCATCAAATTTTGGAAAGGGAACATGTTTGTGAGCATGTTCAAATTGTTCTCTTGTCTTGGAATCCAAAGTTCGAATAGCTAAATTAAACAGAACAAAATCGCTCTCGTCTTGAATTCCCAAATTTTTGAACGCTGAAATATTGTCAACAACTTTGGTGAGAAACGTCTTCAAAGATTCGACAGTTGAAACATCTTGATTAGGCTTGAATTGATAAAGTTGGTTCAGGTATGAACTGGCGATGAGCCGCTTGTTCTCGAAAGCATCAGTTAGCGCTTTCCATGCGAGCAAGTAATTCGCTTCTTGTCTCGGAAAGGTTGAAATAATAGTTGCCGCAGGTCCACTGACGCTAGACGATAAGTAGTGAAATTTCTTCATCAAAGATAACGAATTGTCTTCGTGTATTATTGAGGTGAAATTATCTCTGAAGGTTGGCCAATTTAAAATTTGTCCATCAAAAGTCGGCAAGGGAATTATCGGTAAATGCGATTTGCTATCTGAAACGAGTGTAGTATTGCCTAAGGCCGATGTTGATTCATGGATTGTCAAATGTTGACGAGATGCCGCCTGTTCACTGGATTTAATAATCTCCATATTGGTGTGAATTTCGAAATAATATTTCTGAAGACGAGGATAAATCAATTTATCTTCTTCAGATGGAAACCCTTCGGCAGTGTCACATAACTCATCGTGCAATGTTTCGAACCTAGAATAATATTTCTCTAGCGTATGAAACATTCCCTTGAATTGCGGGATGTCCGTCGGATTTCGTATAGAAAGCCTACCTTGTTCATTAATTTTTTGAACAGTTTTTGCAGCCTCAAGCATCCTTTTGTAAAGTGGTTCCTTAGTGTACGCTGGCTGGGTGGGTTCACCAGGAGGAGACATGGTGAGAAATTTTCAAAATTCAGTGACGTAAGAATCAAGGTTGAAAATTCAAATTTGGGATTGAGAGAGAAAAAGGTCAAGGAAAGTTTAGGATTCAATGGAAGACGAAAGGAGTGAGTCCTGTACAAATTCGATATATAGGTAGGTAGACGATTACAGTATTACCTACTTGCCAAAATCTGATCAACAGCAAAAAAAAAAAAAAAAATTTGATCTGATTGGATCGGAATCAATTAAGTGAAACAGGAATATTTTCTCTTAAATATTCAAAGGGAAAGATAAGTGTTAAAACTAAAAGTTGTCCAAGTGTGGTACACGGTACCTATCGACACTTAAGAAACAAATTATTATCATCTATGAATGAAACACAAGTACCATGAAAAGTGGTACCTACGTGAATAATTTGTGAAGGACGGCACTAACAGTAGGTATTTAATGTCATTCCTTGAAGATAGTAAATCGATGATGAAACTTAGAAGGTAGTATGAACTTACTACATTACTTCATGCGAGTTAGGTACCAACAACGGCGAACAATTTTTATATATGGATGAAGACCTTAACTAATTATAATAATATTTATTTCAATTGCATGTAAGAAATAAGGATGCTTTTAGGTACCAAATAGATCGGGCAGAAATTATATAAATTCCTTTAATACTCAATTTTCGGAATAATTTTGCTACTCAAATTCAGCTTGAAAAGAACCACGCTCTGCTACCATTTGTTTTGTAGCTTAATATAAGAAGCGGGTTTCAATAATTTGAACAACGCCTTTCTTCCTAATCAAACCTTTTATTATAATGAAATTTGAGTAGCAAAAAAATGATCAAATAAAAAGAAATAAAAAATTCCCTAAAGGAGCTCCTTTTATGTAAATTTCGGAATAACTCTAGAATGATGAAAATAGTACGGCCTTTTTCGATAAATGGTTAAAAGAAAAGTCTGACTTGGTGACTCGTGGTGACTTTTGGTGGTTGATGGTTTTCTCTCGGAGCTTCTGACGGCGAGTTTGGGGTAGGATTGACCCGAAATCCTCAGTGAATGCAAAGCGTCAGAGAAGCGATGCCGCGATGGTGCCCAAGAAAATCAGTTTGACGGATACTGATGTGAAGGTGGGATACTGAGACCCAACGTCGTCGTCGCAGGCAAAGCAGTTGCAGGGCAGCAAGAAAAATATGGCGAGGATACTGGGACCTCACGATAAATGAACTCAAGAGCTTGAGATGTGACTGACGCGACTTGTCGTTGGCAGTCGTAGGACGATCTCCTGCTCCCCACTTGCACCTCACAATTCCGGCACGTCTCACCCTTATCGCTGTGAACTTGGTCCGATGATCCACGGCTTAAAAGTACACATTCCTAACACTTTAACTAAAATAAAACAGAACGCTGAGGCGTTAACAGTTCCTTTTTACGCATACACCTAGAAACCACACTCCAGTGTATGAAACCAACCTCCAGGCGATTTGATGTATCTTTATCACTCTGTTATACGGAATATTGATTCATTTGAATCTCAAGTCTCCAGGACAAATGGTTACTATGTTATGAGGAAAAAAAGAATATTTGTATGAAAAAAAGTGAGTTTCTGAGCTTCAACCCCGATGCGGCACGGGTTAATGTTATCTGATCGACCTAAAACTTTGGGAATCTCATTATCCAGTCAAATGGCACCTTTTAGGGGGCTGGCACAAGTGATTTTCTAGAAGAAAAATGAAATTTCCTCAAATAAATATAATAAATTAAATTATGTTATTCAGCTTTTCCCATCTGAAAACGTGGTCCGTTTTAGCAAATGTGCCTTTTTACGCATACACCTAGAAACCACACTCCAGTGTATGAAACCAACCTCCAGGCGATTTGATGTATCTTTATCACTCTGTTATACGGAATATTGATTCATTTGAATCTCAAGTCTCCAGGACAAATGGTTACTATGTTATGAGGAAAAAAAGAATATTTGTATGAAAAAAGTGAGTTTCTGAGCTTCAACCCCGATGCGGCACGGGTTAATGTTATCTGATCGACCTAAAACTTTGGGAATCTCATTATCCAGTCAAATGGCACCTTTTAGGGGGCTGGCACAAGTGATTTTCTAGAAAAAAAATGAAATTTCTTAAATAAATATAATAAATTAAATTATGTTATTCAGCTTTTCCCATCTGAAAACGTGGTCCGTTTTAGCAAATGTGCCTTTTTACGCATACACCTAGAAACCACACTCCAGTGTATGAAACCAACCTCCAGGCGATTTGATGTATCTTTATCACTCTGTTATACGGAATATTGATTCATTTGAATCTCAAGTCTCCAGGACAAATGGTTACTATGTTATGAGGAAAAAAAGAATATTTGTATGAAAAAAAGTGAGTTTCTGAGCTTCAACCCCGATGCGGCACGGGTTAATGTTATCTGATCGACCTAAAACTTTGGGAATCTCATTATCCAGTCAAATGGCACCTTTTAGGGGGCTGGCACAAGTGATTTTCTAGAAAAAAAATGAAATTTCTTAAATAAATATAATAAATTAAATTATGTTATTCAGCTTTTCCCATCTGAAAACGTGGTCCGTTTTAGCAAATGTGCCTTTTTACGCATACACCTAGAAACCACACTCCAGTGTATGAAACCAACCTCCAGGCGATTTGATGTATCTTTATCACTCTGTTATACGGAATATTGATTCATTTGAATCTCAAGTCTCCAGGACAAATGGTTACTATGTTATGAGGAAAAAAAGAATATTTGTATGAAAAAAAGTGAGTTTCTGAGCTTCAACCCCGATGCGGCACGGGTTAATGTTATCTGATCGACCTAAAACTTTGGGAATCTCATTATCCAGTCAAATGGCACCTTTTAGGGGGCTGGCACAAGTGATTTTCTAGAAAAAAAATGAAATTTCTTAAATAAATATAATAAATTAAATTATGTTATTCAGCTTTTCCCATCTGAAAACGTGGTCCGTTTTAGCAAATGTGCCTTTTTACGCATACACCTAGAAACCACACTCCAGTGTATGAAACCAACCTCCAGGCGATTTGATGTATCTTTATCACTCTGTTATACGGAATATTGATTCATTTGAATCTCAAGTCTCCAGGACAAATGGTTACTATGTTATGAGGAAAAAAAGAATATTTGTATGAAAAAAAGTGAGTTTCTGAGCTTCAACCCCGATGCGGCACGGGTTAATGTTATCTGATCGACCTAAAACTTTGGGAATCTCATTATCCAGTCAAATGGCACCTTTTAGGGGGCTGGCACAAGTGATTTTCTAGAAAAAAAATGAAATTTCTTAAATAAATATAATAAATTAAATTATGTTATTCAGCTTTTCCCATCTGAAAACGTGGTCCGTTTTAGCAAATGTGCCTTTTTACGCATACACCTAGAAACCACACTCCAGTGTATGAAACCAACCTCCAGGCGATTTGATGTATCTTTATCACTCTGTTATACGGAATATTGATTCATTTGAATCTCAAGTCTCCAGGACAAATGGTTACTATGTTATGAGGAAAAAAAGAATATTTGTATGAAAAAAAGTGAGTTTCTGAGCTTCAACCCCGATGCGGCACGGGTTAATGTTATCTGATCGACCTAAAACTTTGGGAATCTCATTATCCAGTCAAATGGCACCTTTTAGGGGGCTGGCACAAGTGATTTTCTAGAAAAAAAATGAAATTTCTTAAATAAATATAATAAATTAAATTATGTTATTCAGCTTTTCCCATCTGAAAACGTGGTCCGTTTTAGCAAATGTGCCTTTTTACGCATACACCTAGAAACCACACTCCAGTGTATGAAACCAACCTCCAGGCGATTTGATGTATCTTTATCACTCTGTTATACGGAATATTGATTCATTTGAATCTCAAGTCTCCAGGACAAATGGTTACTATGTTATGAGGAAAAAAAGAATATTTGTATGAAAAAAAGTGAGTTTCTGAGCTTCAACCCCGATGCGGCACGGGTTAATGTTATCTGATCGACCTAAAACTTTGGGAATCTCATTATCCAGTCAAATGGCACCTTTTAGGGGGCTGGCACAAGTGATTTTCTAGAAAAAAATGAAATTTCTTAAATAAATATAATAAATTAAATTATGTTATTCAGCTTTTCCCATCTGAAAACGTGGTCCGTTTTAGCAAATGTGCCTTTTTACGCATACACCTAGAAACCACACTCCAGTGTATGAAACCAACCTCCAGGCGATTTGATGTATCTTTATCACTCTGTTATACGGAATATTGATTCATTTGAATCTCAAGTCTCCAGGACAAATGGTTACTATGTTATGAGGAAAAAAAGAATATTTGTATGAAAAAAAGTGAGTTTCTGAGCTTCAACCCCGATGCGGCACGGGTTAATGTTATCTGATCGACCTAAAACTTTGGGAATCTCATTATCCAGTCAAATGGCACCTTTTAGGGGGCTGGCACAAGTGATTTTCTAGAAAAAAAATGAAATTTCTTAAATAAATATAATAAATTAAATTATGTTATTCAGCTTTTCCCATCTGAAAACGTGGTCCGTTTTAGCAAATGTGCCTTTTTACGCATACACCCTAGAAACCACACTCCAGTGTATGAAACCAACCTCCAGGCGATTTGATGTATCTTTATCACTCTGTTATACGGAATATTGATTCATTTGAATCTCAAGTCTCCAGGACAAATGGTTACTATGTTATGAGGAAAAAAAGAATATTTGTATGAAAAAAAGTGAGTTTCTGAGCTTCAACCCCGATGCGGCACGGGTTAATGTTATCTGATCGACCTAAAACTTTGGGAATCTCATTATCCAGTCAAATGGCACCTTTTAGGGGGCTGGCACAAGTGATTTTCTAGAAAAAAATGAAATTTCTTAAATAAATATAATAAATTAAATTATGTTATTCAGCTTTTCCCATCTGAAAACGTGGTCCGTTTTAGCAAATGTGCCTTTTTACGCATACACCTAGAAACCACACTCCAGTGTATGAAACCAACCTCCAGGCGATTTGATGTATCTTTATCACTCTGTTATACGGAATATTGATTCATTTGAATCTCAAGTCTCCAGGACAAATGGTTACTATGTTATGAGGAAAAAAAGAATATTTGTATGAAAAAAAGTGAGTTTCTGAGCTTCAACCCCGATGCGGCACGGGTTAATGTTATCTGATCGACCTAAAACTTTGGGAATCTCATTATCCAGTCAAATGGCACCTTTTAGGGGGCTGGCACAAGTGATTTTCTAGAAAAAAAATGAAATTTCTTAAATAAATATAATAAATTAAATTATGTTATTCAGCTTTTCCCATCTGAAAACGTGGTCCGTTTTAGCAAATGTGCCTTTTTACGCATACACCTAGAAACCACACTCCAGTGTATGAAACCAACCTCCAGGCGATT
>CM019179.2:68209221-68246396 GCA_009739505.2 Apolygus lucorum
GTTGTTTCATACACTGGAGTGTGGTTTCTAGGTGTATGCGTAAAAAGGCACATTTGCTAAAACGGACCACGTTTTCAGATGGGAAAAGCTGAATAACATAATTTAATTTATTATATTTATTTAACAAATTTCATTTTTTTTCTAGAAAATCACTTGTGCCAGCCCCCTAAAAGGTGCCATTTGACTGGATAATGAGATTCCCAAAGTTTTAGGTCGATCAGATAACATTAACCCGTGCCGCATCGGGGTTGAAGCTCAGAAACTCACTTTTTTTCATACAAATATTCTTTTTTTCCTCATAACATAGTAACCATTTGTCCTGGAGACTTGAGATTCAAATGAATCAATATTCCGTATAACAGAGTGATAAAGATACATCAAATCGCCTGGAGGTTGGTTTCATACACTGGAGTGTGGTTTCTAGGTGTATGCGTAAAAAGGCACATTTGCTAAAACGGACCACGTTTTCAGATGGGAAAAGCTGAATAACATAATTTAATTTATTATATTTATTTAAGAAATTTCATTTTTTTTCTGGAAAATCACTTGTGCCAGCCCCCTAAAAGGTGCCATTTGACTGGATAATGAGATTCCCGAAGTTTTAGGTCGATCAGATAACATTAACCCGTGCCGCATCGGGGTTGAAGCTCAGAAACTCACTTTTTTTCATACAAATATTCTTTTTTTCCTCATAACATAGTAACCATTTGTCCTGGAGACTTGAGATTCAAATGAATCAATATTCCGTATAACAGAGTGATAAAGATACATCAAATCGCCTGGAGGTTGGTTTCATACACTGGAGTGTGGTTTCTAGGTGTATGCGTAAAAAGGCACATTTGCTAAAACGGACCACGTTTTCAGATGGGAAAAGCTGAATAACATAATTTAATTTATTATATTTATTTAAGAAATTTCATTTTTTTTCTAGAAAATCACTTGTGCCAGCCCCCTAAAAGGTGCCATTTGACTGGATAATGAGATTCCCAAAGTTTTAGGTCGATCAGATAACATTAACCCGTGCCGCATCGGGGTTGAAGCTCAGAAACTCACTTTTTTTCATACAAATATTCTTTTTTTCCTCATAACATAGTAACCATTTGTCCTGGAGACTTGAGATTCAAATGAATCAATATTCCGTATAACAGAGTGATAAAGATACATCAAATCGCCTGGAGGTTGGTTTCATACACTGGAGTGTGGTTTCTAGGTGTATGCATAAAAAGGCACATTTGCTAAAACGGACCACGTTTTCAGATGGGAAAAGCTGAATAACATAATTTAATTTATTATATTTATTTAAGAAATTTCATTTTTTTTCTAGAAAATCACTTGTGCCAGCCCCCTAAAAGGTGCCATTTGACTGGATAATGAGATTCCCAAAGTTTTAGGTCGATCAGATAACATTAACCCGTGCCGCATCGGGGTTGAAGCTCAGAAACTCACTTTTTTTCATACAAATATTATTTTTTTCCTCATAACATAGTAACCATTTGTCCTGGAGACTTGAGATTCAAATGAATCAATATTCCGTATAACAGAGTGATAAAGATACATCAAATCGCCTGGAGGTTGGTTTCATACACTGGAGTGTGGTTTCTAGGTGTATGCGTAAAAAGGCACATTTGCTAAAACGGACCACGTTTTCAGATGGGAAAAGCTGAATAACATAATTTAATTTATTATATTTATTTAAGAAATTTCATTTTTTTTCTAGAAAATCACTTGTGCCAGCCCCCTAAAAGGTGCCATTTGACTGGATAATGAGATTCCCAAAGTTTTAGGTCGATCAGATAACATTAACCCGTGCCGCATCGGGGTTGAAGCTCAGAAACTCACTTTTTTTCATACAAATATTCTTTTTTTCCTCATAACATAGTAACCATTTGTCCTGGAGACTTGAGATTCAAATGAATCAATATTCCGTATAACAGAGTGATAAAGATACATCAAATCGCCTGGAGGTTGGTTTCATACACTGGAATGTGGTTTCTAGGTGTATGCGTAAAAAGGCACATTTGCTAAAACGGACCACGTTTTCAGATGGGAAAAGCTGAATAACATAATTTAATTTATTATATTTATTTAAGAAATTCCATTTTTTTTCTAGAAAATCACTTGTGCCAGCCCCCTAAAAGGTGCCATTTGACTGGATAATGAGATTCCCAAAGTTTTAGGTCGATCAGATAACATTAACCCGTGCCGCATCGGGGTTGAAGCTCAGAAACTCACTTTTTTTCATACAAATATTCTTTTTTTCCTCATAACATAGTAACCATTTGTCCTGGAGACTTGAGATTCAAATGAATCAATATTCCGTATAACAGAGTGATAAAGATACATCATATCGCCTGGAGGTTGGTTTCATACACTGGAGTGTGGTTTCTAGGTGTATGCGTAAAAAGGCACATTTGCTAAAACGGACCACGTTTTCAGATGGGAAAAGCTGAATAACATAATT
Organism: Apolygus lucorum; assembly: GCA_009739505.2. Classification (NCBI taxonomy): domain Eukaryota; kingdom Metazoa; phylum Arthropoda; class Insecta; order Hemiptera; family Miridae; genus Apolygus; species Apolygus lucorum. The sequence goes on from CM019179.2 coordinate 68,211,683, forward strand.
TAATTTATTATATTTATTTAAGAAATTTCATTTTTTTTCTAGAAAATCACTTGTGCCAGCCCCCTAAAAGGTGCCATTTGACTGGATAATGAGATTCCCAAAGTTTTAGGTCGATCAGATAACATTAACCCGTGCCGCATCGGGGTTGAAGCTCAGTGTTTAGGCCAACAGCAAGTGGGCAGTGGCTATTTGTTTTGTTTTGTCGGGTGTAAGTTTCGTTTCTGTTATTTCGGGAGTGACTCGGTGAGCTCTTAATCCTCAATCCTGCAGCCAACGAGGATCGACGCCCCTCTCCGTCGTCACTGGTTGCGTCGCGACGCGCCCCACATGAGTTCCTGTTTTCAATCGCACCGTTGCATCGATCACCCGTCTTCCAAAGCCTCATCAGCCTGTGCACCCTTTTGTTTCCTTATAGTCTCTCGCGTGAGCTATATACCCTACCCGGTACTGAACCGACTTATGTCCGTGGTGACATTTTGGAAACTCCACATCGGCGAATCAAACAATTCGCTCGATTCATCCTAATAGGCGGACTCGCCTCTGGATCATCTACCATCTTGCATACATCTACCATCGAAAGCTGCTGGCTGGACGGATCGAGGAACTCAAGGTCAGGATTTGCCTATTATACTCGTATTTCCCCCATTCGACGAACGTTCACACCAGGATAATTGGAGTCTCCTCGAAGAGTTTTCAGTTCACTTTCAAGGGACAATTTACTTTATTTGTTGGAATTTACCGAATTTAAATTCTTTTAAGGCAAGGACTGTATCACTTCTGATGAAGGAGCTCCTTAGGTAGGGGTTGTGGAACTTTGATACCATTTCTACATTATTTCTTTTTACCTTAATAAATTCTAAAATACCAATAGGTACTTTGTCGATTTTATTTTTCATTCCAAAAACTCCGCACCATTTTTTAAGTTGTTCGTCAGAATAATTGAAAAGCACTAAAATTACCGCAAATCACTTTCTGTAGCGATCAATCATTTTGGTAGCAGAGCGTGGTTTTAGCGGAGTTTTCCACAAACAATATAATACTTAACTAATTTGAAATTTGTAGTTACCTATTGGTTCATCGAAATATACAAACATACACCTATATACCTAGGTACCTAGTACTTGAGAATATGTTATATCACCTATCTTATGATAAGGGTATATATTCATGTTATATCTATAAATCTATTATATGTATATTCCCTATTGATTTCATTGTATTCAGGAAGTACAAGTAACTGATACTAACCCACTCGACGTCTAAGTCGTGCGGTCCTGTTTGCTAAATTTTATTCTTTTAGCCGCTACTAAGGGTTTTTTATTTAGCGCAAATTTTGAATAACTGGTTCTCAATCGATTCGTATAGGTACCTAAATGAAAAGGAGAATCGGCGGATAACTAGTCGAGATTATAGTCATTCCTATCTGCTTCCGCTTATCCTATCCATCCTAAAGGTCAGCACTGATATCTATCTATCAAGCCACTTATTGCCCATTGTAATATTATCAGATTAGCGGCATTCCTTTGAGGATGGAAAAGAAGCTGGACTTCGACCAACACGTTAAGCTGCTGAAAAAGAAATGGAAAGCAGCCGGGACGGAAGTTCAATCGATTCACTCGTATTCTCTAAAAAGTCAGACGGACTCCAGTGTCGTTGCCGATTTCAAAGGGCGATTTAGGGTTTTAGAAAAATATTATTCCAAGTTTGAGGAACTCACCGACGAACTCGATCAACTGTACGAAGAACAGAATAAGTCCGCGGAATTCCCATCAGAGGCCGAGCAGGCTATTCTCGACAATGTTCGAAAGTTTTATTTGTATAGTCATGTGCAAATGGAAAAATTGTCCCATGATGATAGTACCCAACGTGGTAGTGTCTCTCAAGGACCGGGACCATCATCCTTTGCAAATACATCCACTACATTTGTTTCTAAACCTTCAAATCATCTGCCCAAGTTAACTTTGCCGAAATTTGATGGTGAATTGATTCACTGGCCAAAATTCAGAGATATGTTTATATCGATGGTGCACAGGGATGACTCCATCACTCCTATGGAGAAATTCCATTACCTCGTGTCTTCTGTAACAGGGAATGCACGTTCCGTCATTAGTCATCTTCCGATTGAAGATGCGAACTATAATTTGGCCTGGACTGCCCTCAATGACTCGTTCAATAATATGCGAATGCTTTCGGCCGCTTACCTAAATCAAATTTTATCTTTCAAGCCGATTCCTGGAAAGGCTACTGTAGCATCTCTTAAATCCTTTTTATCGGTCATATCCGATAATATCGCGGCATTCAAACTCTTGAATGTTGCAGACGAATCCGACTTTATTCTATTCCATCTAGCTGCTCGATGTTTGGATCAACAAACAAGAGAATTGTTTGAAATAACATTAAAACAGAATGAGTTTCCTACCATCGACAAATTGACTAAATTCATCCGAGAACGATCTATTGCGCTGCAACTAGCAGAAAACAATTTGTCATTTCAGCAACCATCTACTTCCTCGTCATCTAATGTTATCAATTATCGTAACCGCAAACAATATGATGGGTCCAAAAAATTCAACTCTTTTACTAAGACTTCCTTATTAACAAATGAAAGGAAATCGTCAGGTAGTTTATCTAATGCTTCTGCAAGGACTGAGAAAGGTACGAATTGTGTAATTTGTAAAGGCACTTGTACTGCTATTCTCAATTGTCCTATGTTCCACTCATCTACAGTGAAGGAACGTTTAAATTTCTTGTCTCATTGGCGTGGTTGCAAAAACTGTTTGCAGGACACTCATTCTACTTCCAAATGCACATCCAAGTGGCATTGTAGATTTTGCAAACTTCGGCATAATTCGATGTTGTGTTTGAAATTTCTGAATTCTAACTCTAATTGTGAGGATTCAAGTAAACATCACGACAATACTTCTACTAATAATCCTGACCCGAACATATCACTCGTAACTTATGACGCTAGTGAAACTCAGGTAATATTAGGCACTGCCTGTGCTGAAATTTTGGATTCCAGAGGAATTTTCCAGCGCGTACGTTTAGTTGTTGATTCAGCTAGTCAATATTCATACATAACACAACGCTGTTTGAATCGTCTTGGACTACACTTGAAAAAGGTCTCCCGAAAAATATCTTGTTTAGGTGGTACAATGTATGACGGCGCGAAGGGTATTGTATCATGTACCTTACGACCCCAGAATTCCAATGGAGTCAGTTTGGTTACAGAAGCAGTTGTTATCAAGAACATTACTTCATTTTTGCCCAATGTACCAATACCACCAAAGATATGGAGAAAATATCTACCATTCGAACTTGCCGATCCAAAATTTTTTGAACCGTCGTCGATTGACTTCCTTGTTGGGGCGGACTTATTCAGTGACGTACTCACAGGATCAATCGAAAGTATTGGAGATAATATGCCAAAACTGTTTTCATCTATTTTCGGTTTTATTGTAATCGGGAAATTCACCGATCCTCAACCGATTACTTATCCCACCTCCCTATTCTCAATGGGAGGACGAGATGATTTGAGTTTTGATTTACAAAAATTTTGGACAATAGAGGACATCCCCGACGTCAATTCTCAAAATCCAGATGATGTGTTAGCCGAAGAATTCTTCAGAAATACCCACTACCGCCTACCGTGTGGAAGGTACGCTGTACGTTTACCTTTTAAAGAACCTGATTGCACACCTGACTTATCAACTTCCACTTCTATTTCGCTAAAGAGATTCCATAATTTAGAGTTGAAGCTTCGTAGAAATCCAGATTTGAGGAACCAATATTCTGAATTCATGATGGAATACGTTAACCTTGACCACATGGAGCCGACTTCTAATAAATCTAAATACGTTATTCCTCACCATGGTGTAACAAAAGAAGATCGCAATAAATTGAAACTGCGGGTCGTGTTCGACGCATCGTGCACCACTACTAATGGATCTCTAAATGACCATCTCTTGATTGGAGAACCCCTGCAGAATGATGTGAAGAACATTCTCATCAATTTTAGAGTCCATAAGATTGTATTCGTCACAGATGCTGTCAAAATGTACCGTCAAATAGTGGTAAATCCTATTGACCGTCCATATCAACATATTTATTGGCGGTTTAACCCCAATGAATCCTTACAGTTGTACGAACTTAAAACACTTACGTACGGATTGGGTTGTGCGCCGCATATTGCGCTAAGGGTACTCAAGCAGCTGTGTCATGATGAGGGTTCAAATTTTCCTCTAGCTTCAGAAGTCCTCTCTCGCGATGTTTACATTGATGATTTAGTAACTGGTTCCGACTCTATTTTTAATGCCATAACTCTTCAAAGGCAAGTTATTGATTTGATGAAACGAGGAGGATTCAGCCTAAGTAAGTGGGCCAGTAATTCACAGGAGTTACTAGATGTAATTCCCGCCGAGCTTAAGGACGACTCATCAGTTGAACTAGCCCAGAAGAACGACAGTTCCCTGAAAATTTTAGGGTTACAGTGGGACCCACAAACCGATGTATTTTCTTTCAAAATAAAACCACCGGAGAAAATTGTTTATACTAAACGAGCTATATTATCCACGGTGGCCAGGATATTCGATCCAATCGGTTTTTTATCCCCTTCAATTCTACTCATGAAGGGATTCATTCAAGAATTGTGGAAGGAAAAACTAGGATGGGATCAAACTCTGCCACAACATCTCATCACATCTTGGACAGATCTAATGGATCAAATTCCTCTATTATCACAAATTGTAATTCCCCGATTTATTTGTTCAACTTTACCCTACGAGTACCAAATCGTAGGATTTTGTGATGCATCAAACAAGGGGTATTGTGCATCAATTTATGTCCGAATCATCAAGGGTTCTAAAATCATTGTAAATTTATTAACAGCCAAAACCAAACTGGCACCTGTGAAAACGACTACTTGTCCACGCTTGGAGCTTTGTGGAGCTCATCTCCTTGCGAAATTGTACAAATCTCTCAGTGGTTTCTCAACAATACTTACCGGTACTAGCCAGGCTCCGATATTTTTTACGGACTCGTCGATTGTGTTGGGTTGGATCAACATACCCACCTTCAAATTGAAGGTATTCGTTGCAAACCGGGTAGCTGACATAATCGAAATCACACCGATATCTGCTTGGCGTCATGTGGACGGAAAATGGAACCCCAGTGACTGTGGATCACGTGGTATTCTACCTAAGGATCTAATTCGGCATGTGAATGATAATGTATAGACTGGTAGCTTGGAGTACTACAAGTACCTATACTATCGCCAAAGATAGCTCGAAGGACCACCTCCAGAAGGGAGGAAAGATAAGATGTGGTAGAGCAGTGGTAGGTAGCTAAATTGATGAATGATAGTTTTGATGATGAAGATTAATGATGCTAAGATAGATAAGATGATGATATTGAATTGATAGATGAGATTGATATACTATGATAGATGATGATAGAAGTACCTACTCACAATAATGAAAAATAAGGTGTCAGGTAGTTTAATTGAAAACAACTATATTGATGAAGCATCAACAGTACTCAATTTATTGAAAGAAGGTCAATGGCTCGGAGTGTTCAATAATTTGGTAGATACCTATCCCAACTTGTGAAAAACCCTAAAGTGGCCACTTAAGACTAGAAGAAATTTGTTAGATATTGAATATGGAATATTGGACTATGCTAGTCTTAACTGACAAAGGTAGATGTCCTTTTCCTTGTGGTGCAGTGGTATCCAGGAGAGGGTGATCCTGAGTCCAGTGGTGCAGTGGTATCCAGGAGAGGGTTATCCTGAGTCCAGTCCTTTAGGAATCAGCCACCAAAGTGAGGAGCAGCAGCCAAGCTTTACCAGCACTCCAAAGCAAGGCAGGATGATGATCCCAGGTATTGAGGGAATGTCCAGTTGTCCAGTCCTCCAAGTCCAACCTCAAATCCCAGGTGCAAGTTGGGAATTGGGGAAAAACTGAAGCTATAGTTCTGAACAGAGCTTCAGAAGATGCAGGAGAGCTCACTCAACAAAATCCACTAGGAAACTTTCACTGATGGCTAATATATCACTGGATATTTTAAGATAATAAGTTAGAAAGAAAAGGCTGGTTTTTTACATGCTAGCACATGGGCTCACAGAAGGGAAGTGATTAAGATGGCTTCCAAGAAAATGTAGCTGGATTTCCAGTAAATTAAACTGGCAACAGGTGATATTAAAAAGGTCCCTAATAACCACCACTGTTGCACAGATAAATACATAAATATATGCAACAATTTAATAAATATTAATAAATAAATTATGGGGATTAATTTCCCAGAAAATAACAATAAATAAATAGGGATAGCATCCATACGTCAAAACGTATCCATACTTCCTCCATGGAAAGCTATCTGTTCATGGATGTATTGCACTAACAAGCAACAACGATTCCACTGGACTTGGTGAGGTTATAGGTAGGTTGCGATTTTGAGGTTATAAACAAACAACCTCATGGTCACCAAATGGAAAATTACATATTTATTCGAAATGTGCCAGTTTTGTGTGTTGGTTTTGGTGAATATGTGCAGAGAAAATGGTCGAAAATAAGGTAAGCGCAAACATACCCCCCCCTATTTTCGACTGTATCAATGCTGAAAAAACGTGAATTGAAATGAAAAATAGATTATGGTACAAAGATTCAATACTAAGCATCCGATTCATCAGTCACAGGTAATGGTATCAACTTTACTGCCGGGCGCTTGAAAGACCCATGAGATGTGCGAATGGTCACAACCCTGACTGTTCCATCAGCACCTGGATGCACAGCTGTAACACGTCCCATTGGCCAGCTTGAAGGAGAAGCACGGCTATCCCAGACAAGGACCACATCACCGACGTTGAAGTTACGATGCTTGTTGTACCACTTCTGGCGTACCTGCAATGAGCTAAGATATTCCGAACGCCAACGATCCCAGAAGTGTTGAACTCGTTCACGAAGAATCTGCCAACGGTTCAGGCGATTGTAGGGCACCTCAGTAAAGTCCGGTTCTGGGAGTGCATTTAAGGGTTGTCCCACCAAAAAGTGTCCAGGAGTTAAGGCTTCGACGTCCTCCGGACTATCTGATAAGGGAAGGAGTGGTCGGGAGTTCAATAATCCCTCAACCTTGATGAACATCGTAGACAACTCATCCTGAAGATATGAATGGTTCCCGAAGATCTTGTATAGTAGCGTTTTTGCAGATTTAACAGCTGATTCCCAGCTGCCACCAAAGTGTGGACCAGATGGAGGATTGAAGTTCCACTTCACAGAAAGATGAGCAGTATGATGAGTGATGGCTGACTGGGTATCTTCCCTATTATACCATTCAAAAAGGTTTTTGAGGTAGCTGGCAGCACCAATGAAATTGGTTCCGCAATCGGAGTAGATTTGTGATGGCAGGCTTCTGCGGGCGACAAACCTGTCAAAGGCATCCAGGAATGCCTCAACAGATAATCCTGTTGCCAGCTCCAAATGCACAGCCCTGGTCGATAGACAGATGAAGACACACAGGTAAGACTTCACAGAAGGAGCATTTCGACGAACTGATGTCCGACAGAGAAACGGCCCAGCAAAATCTATGCCGGTGTTAGCAAAGGGCCTGGCAGAACTAAATCTGACACTTGGCAGATCACCCATAAAAGGCATTGTTGCAGATTTAGAGAATCGCACACACGTTACGCATCTCAATTTTTGCTGCTTGATAAGAGCTCTTGCACGAGGTAACCAGAATTGCTGTCTGAGAGAAGCAAGTATGGCTGATGGACCTGCATGATGATTGGTATTGTGGAAATACCTAACGATGAGTGTGGTAACATGAGATCTGACTGGCAAGAGAACAGGATATTTATGATCAACTGATACGGGAGCTTTGGACAAACGTCCACCAACTCTAAGCACTCCAGTATGATCAATGAACACAGCAAGGCGACGTAATTCCAGAGGCAGCTCATTGAAGTCGAGACTCCTGAAAGGTTCTGGATAGTAATGCCGCTGTACAAGTTTGAAACAGTGGATCTTTGCATTATTGAACTCCTCCGAGGTTACAGCTTGCCCTTTACGGCGTTTACAACGCTTTCTCTTTGGTATTTTGCAATTATGGATAAATCGCATGATGTATGCCAGGACTCGAATCATTCGAGGGAAGGACGAAAATCGTTCGGTAAATCTGATAAAGTTGGTAGAGCTATCAAGGGTAGCTAAAGATACCTGAGGAAGCTTCTTCAACTCTGGAAGATCCTCAACATGGATGTTATTTGATAGTGGCCACTCATCGATGGGTCGAGTGCACCACTGAGGTCCTGTCCACCAAAGTGGATGCTCCTCAAGAGAAGATGGAAGGATTCCTCTGGAACCTACATCTGCAGGGTTGTCTGCTCCTCTGATGTGGTACCAACTGGAGATATCAGTGCTCTGTAGCACTTGCTGTACTCGATTTGCTACAAAAGTTTGCAGCAAATGAGGAGCTGTCCTCAACCATGCAAGTACCACAGTGGAATCCGTGAAGCAAAAGGTTTGTGAGATGGTAAGGTTTTCTAAAAGAGATTGCAGTGAGCTGATGAGCTGTGACAACAGAACAGCTCCACACAACTCAAGCCTAGGTATGGTTAAGGACTTGAGAGGAGCTAAGCGAGACTTGGCTTTGAGCAATGTTAAGGTAGCTGATGATTGATGAGTTGATCGAAGATATATTGCCGCACAATAGCCCTTCTCTGATGCGTCAGAGAAACAGATAAGCTGATAAGAAGACGACGTTTTTGGAAGAAGACGAGGTATATGAATTCTACCTAAGGTGGTAAGTTCATTGATAAAGGCTTGCCACATGGATTCAATGGTTTTAGGAACTGGATCATCCCATCCAATATCCATTTTCCAGGTTTCCTGCATAATGGTCTTGGCAAAGAAAATTACAGGAGTTAAATATCCAAGCGGGTCGAACAAACGTGCAATGTTCGACAAAATTATCCGTTTGGTGAATCCAAGTTGAGGCTGACTGACATTATATGATAAGGTATCCAACACTGGGTTCCATTCCATGCCCAACAACTTTGTGGAAATCTCCTCAGGTCCCAACTGAACGGAATTGGAAGGGGAAGCAAGATCCTGGAATAATGGTGGATAGTTAGTATTCCATTTGCTCAACTGGAAACCCCCTTTTCCTAAAAGCGTGGTTAATTGATCCTTGAGGAGACTGAGATTTTCGTGACTGTCACAACCAGTGGCAATGTCATCCACATAAGTATGGTGAAGAATTGCAGAAGCTGCCTCAGGATACATGGCTCCCTCATCGAGGACTAGCTGCTTCAATACACGCTGCGCCAAAAAAGGAGATGGTCGTAAGCCGTATGTTACTGTTTCCAGCTGATAGAAGGTTACTGGTTCACGAGGATCACTTCGCCATGCAATCTGCTGGAAGCGCTGATCATCAGGTGCTATAAGAATTTGGCGAAACATTTTTACAATGTCGCAAGTTAGCACATAAGTAAATCTCCGAAAATTGAGTACAATATCGCCAATATCAGCCTGGAGCTTAGGCCCAGTCAATAAATGATCATTGAGTGATCCAGTTGCGGACTTGAAACTCGCATCAAAGACGACCCTGAGTTTCCCATTACCCTCTGCATCTAGTTTATACACGGGATGGTGTGGTATTACATATGCTGGCTCACATGTTGCGACAGACATGTGCCCAAGAGATTGATACTCTGACATGAAATCTAGGTAATCTTTCTTGAGGTTAGGGTCCTTTGAGAGCTTGTTTTCAAGAGAGTACAAGCGAGATAGAGCTTTACTCGTATATGGAACGATGCTGGGGTTTGGATTTTTGAAAGGTAAGGCCACGATATATCTACCGTCTTCAGTTCGGCGATGTGTGGATACAAAATGATTTTCACACTGCTCATCCTCGGGAGAGAGTGTACGATTGACAGACGGCTCCTCAATCTCCCAAAACTTCTCAATAAGAGTCGAGGTAGCATCACAGGATAACAAAGATAAAGATCTGTTAGAATCGCAGGAAGAGTTATCTCGATATTTTCCAACAACAGCATACCCGAAGATAGTGTTGATGAGACGGGGTCCATCATGATGGATTACGATAGGAGCCCCTGTCACCACTTCAGAAAACAAATCAGCCCCAATCAAGAATGACACAGGGCCTGGTGTGATAAAGTTCGGGTCGCTAAGATTATATGATAAATAATCTTTCCAGGTAGATGACTGCAATGCCACCTGAGGTAGAGGAGGTGTAATTGATGGTACAACGATGGCATCCGTCTCAAGAGATAAAGTTGATGAGTTAGATAAAAAGGTAAGGCTGATCTTGCCTGATATTTGATGTAAGGAGGACTCATTGACACCGGTGATACCACCATGGAAAGGTCGAGTAGACTTTCCCAAATCTCGAGCACACTGCTCGGTAACAAACGAGAACTGAGAACCAATGTCCAAGATACCTCGATAACGCTTGAGGTTACCCTGAGCATCCTTGATAGAAGCGACCACAGTACCCAACAAAACTCCATGTTTTTTAGAAGAGGTGCTGGACCCTGTGAAGGCAGAAGATGATGGCGATACATTAGATCTGCTAGCAGTCGGATGATTGGACTGGTTAACAGAACCTGATGATTCGTGACTAGATGATAGATGAAGACTAGAATTGTGAAGACCATCGCAATGACGACATCGATATTTGGATTGGCATTCTTTGGTTCTATGCCGAGGATGAAAACAGTTTTTGCAACCTGGATAAGTTTTCAACATATCCAGACGCTGATGTGGTGTAGCCTTGGTGAAGCGTTCGCAGGCTCGAATGATATGTGCCCCTTTACAAATAAAGCAGGACATGGGAGGCAATGATGAGGATTGACGATTAGAGGAGCTATTATTCTGACTAGTGGGAGAACCTGACTGGGTGAGTAAGACATGACTACTATTTTTACCCTTAGGCATGAAACTGTTGGGTGTCTTTGGCTTCGTTAAGTGTCTGTTGGACAGCTGCTGCTCAGTCTTAAGTGAAGCAGGACCAGCAGTTATTCTCAGAACTTGACACCTATTCTGGATGAAGACACGAAGTGCAGTAAAGGTAGGATAAGTAGTACCAACATTTGATGTCTCAAAATCCTCTCGGGTGATAGGATCCAAACTCCTAAGTGCTAACTCACAGAGAAGATAGTCAGAAAAATCAGGTATGTTCAGGTTCTTTAGTGAGGTTATACTTTCACTAACACTAGAAAGGTATTGCTGCAGAGATTCAGCAGTAGGTTTCCCAGATATGGGCTTAAACGACAAAAACTTTTCCAGGTATGAACAGGCAAGTTTCCTTTCATCATCATATACCTTGGTAAGTGCTTCCCAGGCCTGATCAAAATTGGTATCTATGATGGGGATATGTTTTATGGTATCATGCGCCGCCCCTTCCAGATAAGACACTAGAAAGTGGAAACGTTCGGCATTGGACAAAGAACCTTCATCCTTAATCAAGGCACAAAACAATTGTTTGAATGCAGGCCATTCAGATAATTCACCAGTAAATGGTTTGATTTTAATCTTTGGTAAGAAGAGCTTTTGCTGCATTACGCTAGACTGCTGGGTTGAGGTTCGAGAAGTGCCGCTAATGGATAAAGCTGCCATACTCTGCTCAAGAGATAACTTATGTTTGCGTTGGAGGATCTCTTTGTACCCAAGTGCCTCATAGTACAAGGACTTAACAGTTGCTAGATAGAGTTTGTCAGCAGCAGAGGGAAATGAAGGATCTAACGAGTAACTTTCACTATACTCGATGGCTTCATCAAATAGTTCCATGAAGGCTTCAAAACGACTATTGAGGACTTCACACATACCCAAGAATATGGTTTGATCACCTTCGCTATTGATTGCAGATGCGCCTTTGTTCTTGATTGCTAGGATATCTTCGCCTAAGGCAGTATACTTCCTCTTGATCCTCGAGACTGTCCTGGATGCAGTATCGACATTACCAGAATTGCTAGTAGACATGTTGAATATGATGTTATCTGTGATGATGTTTTATGTGATGCAAACTATTGATGAAATGATTTGATTTGAATAGAAAGCTATTATCCAAACACACACACACACACAAAAAACAAGTAAGAACTGGCACAAGTAACAAAAACAGTTGATAGAAAGTTGCTGTATAAGAGAGCAAGATATATTACGGTATATATAGACAATAACGATAACTGATCAGGTACAATGATAATACAGGTACAATTATGAATCACTCTATCCTAAGAGCACATTGAATGATATGGTGATATAGGTAAAGGTATGATACTGACACCTTGTGAAGCTGGTGCTAAAAGCACGGTAAAGATAAAGTCAATGATATGGCAGACTACCTAGCTGGTATGGTATCCGGCTCCGACAGGACCAACAAATGAATGATAATGTATAGACTGGTAGCTTGGAGTACTACAAGTACCTATACTATCGCCAAAGATAGCTCGAAGGACCACCTCCAGAAGGGAGGAAAGATAAGATGTGGTAGAGCAGTGGTAGGTAGCTAAATTGATGAATGATAGTTTTGATGATGAAGATTAATGATGCTAAGATAGATAAGATGATGATATTGAATTGATAGATGAGATTGATATACTATGATAGATGATGATAGAAGTACCTACTCACAATAATGAAAAATAAGGTGTCAGGTAGTTTAATTGAAAACAACTATATTGATGAAGCATCAACAGTACTCAATTTATTGAAAGAAGGTCAATGGCTCGGAGTGTTCAATAATTTGGTAGATACCTATCCCAACTTGTGAAAAACCCTAAAGTGGCCACTTAAGACTAGAAGAAATTTGTTAGATATTGAATATGGAATATTGGACTATGCTAGTCTTAACTGACAAAGGTAGATGTCCTTTTCCTTGTGGTGCAGTGGTATCCAGGAGAGGGTGATCCTGAGTCCAGTGGTGCAGTGGTATCCAGGAGAGGGTTATCCTGAGTCCAGTCCTTTAGGAATCAGCCACCAAAGTGAGGAGCAGCAGCCAAGCTTTACCAGCACTCCAAAGCAAGGCAGGATGATGATCCCAGGTATTGAGGGAATGTCCAGTTGTCCAGTCCTCCAAGTCCAACCTCAAATCCCAGGTGCAAGTTGGGAATTGGGGAAAAACTGAAGCTATAGTTCTGAACAGAGCTTCAGAAGATGCAGGAGAGCTCACTCAACAAAATCCACTAGGAAACTTTCACTGATGGCTAATATATCACTGGATATTTTAAGATAATAAGTTAGAAAGAAAAGGCTGGTTTTTTACATGCTAGCACATGGGCTCACAGAAGGGAAGTGATTAAGATGGCTTCCAAGAAAATGTAGCTGGATTTCCAGTAAATTAAACTGGCAACAGGTGATATTAAAAAGGTCCCTAATAACCACCACTGTTGCACAGATAAATACATAAATATATGCAACAATTTAATAAATATTAATAAATAAATTATGGGGATTAATTTCCCAGAAAATAACAATAAATAAATAGGGATAGCATCCATACGTCAAAACGTATCCATACTTCCTCCATGGAAAGCTATCTGTTCATGGATGTATTGCACTAACAAGCAACAACGATTCCACTGGACTTGGTGAGGTTATAGGTAGGTTGCGATTTTGAGGTTATAAACAAACAACCTCATGGTCACCAAATGGAAAATTACATATTTATTCGAAATGTGCCAGTTTTGTGTGTTGGTTTTGGTGAATATGTGCAGAGAAAATGGTCGAAAATAAGGTAAGCGCAAACAGCATGATTTATGGTGGAATGGACCACCATGGCTGTCTCTACCTATGAATGAATGGCCGAAGTCAACCGTTCAATATCATAGAAATCTACCGGAATTAAAAAATGAGGATTCTACCCCCGTACTATTGACTTCTTCCGTCCTCCCCCATCTCATTGATTGGATGTCACGATTCTCATCGTATAATAAACTTCTGAGAGTAACTGCACTAATAATTCGTGTTATCCATAACCGAAAATCGAGCACTCTCAAAACTACAGGTCCGTTGACATTTTCTGAAATTCATTCAGCCTTCATAACCTGTGTGAAACTTGTCCAGCTCTACGGATTTTTCAATGGAAATTTGAAAAATGTCTCCAAGGCTGTGGACGAATATGCCTCCCTGAAACCATTTCTTGATTCAAATGGAATATTTAGAGTAGGAGGAAGGCTCGAAAATGCCAACATAAAACCGTCGCATAAACATCAGATCCTCCTTCCAGCCAAATCACATTTTTCAACATTGTTGGTTGACTTTTATCATCGAGCATATCTTCACCCGGGACCCAATGCATTACAAGCTCTACTGCAAACGCGCTTTTGGATAATCTCGATGCGACGCCTTGTGAGACGACGTACCTTTATGTGCTTACGCTGCTATAAATCCAAGGCAAAATCTGTAATACCTTGCATGGGAGATTTGCCAGATTTTCGATTGAAAGAAGGGCGAGCGTTTTTACACGTCGGAATAGATTTTGCAGGCCCTTTCTTAATGAAAGAATCAAATCGAAAGAAAGCTCGAACCGACAAAGTTTATTTGTGCTTGTATATATGCATGGTCACCAAAGCCATACATCTTGAGGCGGTGACTAGTCTTTCCTCAGAGGCATTTCTCGCGTGTTTTTCCCGCTTTCTTTCACGGCGTGGACTACCCGAAGCAGTTTATACGGACTGTGGTTCAAATTTTGCGGGTGCATCGAAAGAGCTGAAAGTGTTGGAAAACTGGTATAAGGAGGAATCTACCACTGAAGCGATCCTAGGATTCGCCAACAAAAATAGAATAAAATGGTTCTTCAACCCCCCTTACTCACCTCATTTCGGTGGGTTATGGGAAGCAGGCGTGAAGTCTGCAAAGAGGCATTTAAAATTAGTTGCTGGAGAAATCCCCATGACTTACGAAGAAATCAGTACTTTGTTCTCCAAAATTGAAGCCGTCCTAAATTCGAGGCCCATTTGTCCACTTTCCAACGACCCGAATGAAAGTAACTTCTTATCCCCGGGACACTTCCTTATAGGAGGACCTCTTCTAACAAACCCAGAGCCGACCTTACTGGACACTAACACGAATTTGTTGTCTCGTTGGCAATTAATAAAACGACTATCGGAGGAAGTCTGGCAACGTTGGCGATTGGAATATTTATCCACCCTCCAAGCTCGTTTGAAATGGACCAAATCTGTCGTCAACGTCAAAACAGGAGACCTCGTGTTACTCAAGATGAAGGATGTTCCACCTCTTCAGTGGCCCATGGGTCGAATAATAGACACCAGTCCTGGCAAAGATGGCTCTGTGAGAGTAGTTTCCATAAAAACCCCAACATCCGTCTACACCCGAACTGTGGCAAACCTAGTTCCTCTCCTACCCCTAGAATCCCAACCCTATGACAATTAAATAAATAAATGAGTATTTTTTTTTTTTTTTTTTTTTTTGAAAAATTATATTAAAATTTTTGGTGGCCAGTATGTTTAGGCCAACAGCAAGTGGGCAGTGGCTATTTGTTTTGTTTTGTCGGGTGTAAGTTTCGTTTCTGTTATTTCGGGAGTGACTCGGTGAGCTCTTAATCCTCAATCCTGCAGCCAACGAGGATCGACGCCCCTCTCCGTCGTCACTGGTTGCGTCGCGACGCGCCCCACATGAGTTCCTGTTTTCAATCGCACCGTTGCATCGATCACCCGTCTTCCAAAGCCTCATCAGCCTGTGCACCCTTTTGTTTCCTTATAGTCTCTCGCGTGAGCTATATACCCTACCCGGTACTGAACCGACTTATGTCCGTGGTGACATTTTGGAAACTCCACATCGGCGAATCAAACAATTCGCTCGATTCATCCTAATAGGCGGACTCGCCTCTGGATCATCTACCATCTTGCATACATCTACCATCGAAAGCTGCTGGCTGGACGGATCGAGGAACTCAAGGTCAGGATTTGCCTATTATACTCGTATTTCCCCCATTCGACGAACGTTCACACCAGGATAATTGGAGTCTCCTCGAAGAGTTTTCAGTTCACTTTCAAGGGACAATTTACTTTATTTGTTGGAATTTACCGAATTTAAATTATTTTAAGGCAAGGACTGTATCACTTCTGATGAAGGAGCTCCTTAGGTAGGGGTTGTGGAACTTTGATACCATTTCTACATTATTTCTTTTTACCTTAATAAATTCTAAAATACCAATAGGTACTTTGTCGATTTTATTTTTCATTCCAAAAACTCCGCACCATTTTTTAAGTTGTTCGTCAGAATAATTGAAAAGCACTAAAATTACCGCAAATCACTTTCTGTAGCGATCAATCACTCAGAAACTCACTTTTTTTCATACAAATATTCTTTTTTTCCTCATAACATAGTAACCATTTGTCCTGGAGACTTGAGATTCAAATGAATCAATATTCCGTATAACAGAGTGATAAAGATACATCAAATCGCCTGGAGGTTGGTTTCATACACTGGAGTGTGGTTTCTAGGTGTATGCGTAAAAAGGCACATTTGCTAAAACGGACCACGTTTTCAGATGGGAAAAGCTGAATAACATAATTTAATTTATTATATTTATTTAAGAAATTTCATTTTTTTTCTAGAAAATCACTTGTGCCAGCCCCCTAAAAGGTGCCATTTGACTGGATAATGAGATTCCCAAAGTTTTAGGTCGATCAGATAACATTAACCCGTGCCGCATCGGGGTTGAAGCTCAGAAACTCACTTTTTTTCATGCAAATATTCTTTTTTTCCTCATAACATAGTAACCATTTGTCCTGGAGACTTGAGATTCAAATGAATCAATATTCCGTATAACAGAGTGATAAAGATACATCAAATCGCCTGGAGGTTGGTTTCATACACTGGAGTGTGGTTTCTAGGTGTATGCGTAAAAAGGCACATTTGCTAAAACGGACCACGTTTTCAGATGGGAAAAGCTGAATAACATAATTTAATTTATTATATTTATTTAAGAAATTTCATTTTTTTTCTAGAAAATCACTTGTGCCAGCCCCCTAAAAGGTGCCATTTGACTGGATAATGAGATTCCCAAAGTTTTAGGTCGATCAGATAACATTAACCCGTGCCGCATCGGGGTTGAAGCTCAGAAACTCACTTTTTTTTCATACAAATATTCTTTTTTTCCTCATAACATAGTTGTTGGAGCCCACTCCAACGTATTGTTCATAATAATTAATCATGTGAAGTTAGTTGATGTTACTATGTGAGATTACCAATGTTAAAAAAGATTATTGTTCTAGAAAAATAAAGGAACTCAAATTCTGTATCGTCTTAGTTGGACTGTATTTTTCTAGAACAATAATCTTTTTTAACATTGGTAATCTCACATAGTAACATCAACTAACTTCACATGATTAATTATTATGAACAATACGTTGGAGTGGGCTCCAACATGCTCCCCCCCTCAAAAATGTCGACTTCTGGCTCTTTTCTTCCGTCATTTTCTTCTTGTTTTCGATTCACGACGATTTATCAGTTAAGGTACCAGACTTTTCCAGTGTTAAACGACATAACTTTGCCGTGGGTCGTCTGAGGGTTCCATAGGCGGTTTTTACATCTGCGCTTCTTACTTGACCATCTCTTCCAGGGTATACTCGGGTTATGATTCCTCGTGGCCACACACATCTGCGGTTTTGTGGGTCCAAAATGAACACTAGCTGACCCGGCTCCAATGGTTTCGCTGGAGTGTGCCATTTCGTTCGGTTCATGATCGTTGGGATGTATTCGCGTAGCCATCGCCTCCAGAACTCATCAGCCATCTTTTGTGCTTGTCGCCATGATTCTCTGGTGTTATACTCTGTGGTCCCTGGTGACGGTGTATTCCAATTTGTCCGTCCTAGGAGAAGGTGATTTGGTGTGAGACTTATCGGGTCTTGAGGATCAATAGACACATGAGTTAACGGTCGGCTGTTCACAATGTTCTCCACTTCAGCTAATAGTGTGCTGAGGACCTCTTCCTTCGGAGTCCTTTCCTTGAGCTCAGCATATAGAGCTACTTTCACCGTTCGCACTAGTCTCTCCCACGCACCCCCCATGTGTGGGGCAGCTGGAGGTATAAATGACCACTTAACTCCCCATGTAGTAAGTTCTCGTGCTACTTCTTTATCGTCCAACAGTTCGAATGCATGGCGCAGCTCCTTTTGTGCTTTTCTAAAATTGGTACCGTTGTCCGAATATATGATATCTGGAATTCCTCGTCGAGCCATAAAACGGCGAATAGCCATGATTGTTGCATTGCTAGTCAAGTTAGACACCACTTCGAGATGTACTGCTCTGATTGTTAAACAGGTGAAAAGAGCGACGTACCTCTTTTCGTGGCGCCTGCCGTTGGTTACCATTATCGGGCCGAAATAGTCGAGTCCTGTGGCACAAAAAGGTCTCTTGTTATGCATTAGACGTTCTATTGGTAAGGCTGCCATTTGTGGCATCTGTGGTTTAGCTCTTCTCTCTTGGCAGTAGCTACAATGGTTGAAGGTGTTCCTTATAGCTCTTCGTGCATTCAGAATCCAGTACTTTTGGCGAACTGCATTCAAAATCGTCTCTCTTCCTTGATGTTTGGACCAACGGTGATATCTTTCAAGTAGCAATTGTGTGAGCCGATGTTCTGGAGGTAGGACAATAGGAGTAGTAATGTCGGCACAAACTTCTTTGAGATTGCAGAGTCTACTGCCGACACGGATGATCCCTTCAGCACCGAGGAACGGGTTCAAGTCGAATAATCGGCTTGGTTTTGATACTAACTTTCCCGCAGCCATATCTTGAATTTCCTTGGCAAATGTGTCTCTCTGCGCTTTACGAATCCATTTATTCTCAGCTTGTTGGAGTTCATTTGGATCTAACTCTCTTCGCATACTGTCATCTTTTTTGCAAAGATAATAAGCAATTCGGGGAACCCACGCTGTAGATCTCATTAGTTTGTGCCAATTGGAAAATTTCCCTATGTCTGGGAGGGTAATCGCTTCCCCTTCTTCTTGTCTATGAGCATCAGTATTCGCAGCTACAAATTCAAATAAATCTTTTCGTTCATCATGCTTTATCTCATCTTCTTGATTATGACCGGGCCAATGCTCTTCTGCTAGTTGAAGAAAGTTCGGTCCAGTAAACCATCGTGTTTCAGTCAGACATTGAGATATTTTTGATACTCTTGTAGCATCATCAGCACAGTTAAGTTTTGTTGATATCCACTTCCATTGTTCAGGTCGAGACTGTTTTTGAACTTCTGCCACGCGATGGGCTACAAATACTGGTAACTTCATTGGTGTTTTCGTAGTTACCCAATTTTCGGATAGTCTAAGTTGGACTGTATTTTCTTGAACAATCATATTTTTTAACATTGACAATATACATAACAACATAAAATATCACACCTGACTCATTCTAAACAATGTGTTGGAGTGATCTCCAACATGCTCCACCCCCAAAAGTAGTAGTTCGTAGATTTTCTTGTCTCCAAAATTCTAAAAGATTCGTGTAATTTCTTGCTGTTCTATCTCCTCGTCTATTTCGAGCTATCGTGTTTTCTTTTGTTTCTCTTCTCATTTTCCTTTGTTGTTTCCAATTCATTGCAGTTACAAATTTCTGTCCCGGTTTGTTGTAATTCATTTTCTGTGTCTTTCGTTTTTGGACCACAAACTTACATCTCGCCTTCTTTTCTTCCGTTCTGAAGAAGCTACGTCATCCTTTCGCCTGTGCGTCTCAGCATGATTCCGGATGTTCTCTGTTGGTACTTTATTTTCCTGCTTTAGAATTGGAAGTGTTACCTCTTTAATTTTTCTGTATTTTCGTGTCATCCACTCCTCTATCTTGGTCTCTTCTCTCTCCAACTTTACTGGTCTGCGCTTATTCGTTTCATTTCTTTTATCGTTTATCTGTAGTTCTTCATCTTCGCCCTCTCGCTCACGTTTATTGAAACTTGGTTTGTCATTTCTAGCATCATTTGATTGCTCTACCTTGCCCGAGAGAATTTTCCTCTTCTCTAGTTCAATATTCGCGCAAGTCTTTCTCTTTCTCTGGTTGGTTTGTTCTGCCACTTGTTTATTTTGTTTGTCCTCAACTTGGTTACGAGTCAGTTCACAAGTATTTCCACCTAGAGGATCGGTAAACTCTTGTTTAAGGTCATACAATTCACTATTTCCACTACCTTCTGTCGCTTTATTCATCTTTACCTCCCCATGCATAACCTGACGATGTTTTTCTGTTTTACTGACAGTCCCTTGAGGATTTCCATGAACAACCCATCCCAATCTTGTTTTGCTTGCCACCGGACCATTCCAAGGGCCACAAACCACCTTTAGTGGTATTGTCAATGGCCAGTTGTCCTCTCCAATCAGAAGTCTGGGCTTAGCATCATGGTATGAGGTTGCTTCTACATGTTTCAGATGTGCCCAACGTTCCGCCAATCCCTCCACATCGACTGTTTGTACGGGTAGACACAAATTTCTTACAGTTCGAGCGTTATGTAAATCATATTCTTTTGCTCCATCGATACTGCCAGAAATTTTCACATTTACTTCCCGTGAATCGGGGTCTTCTCTCATAGAACCATCCGTCCATTTGACTCGTAATGGTTTTTTATTCCCACCGAGGCCTAATTCTTCCGCGAGGCCATTTTCCAACATCGTCACTGTGGAGCCATTGTCGCAGAAAGCATAAGTCTCGACTGTTTTCTTCGGTCCGATCAGCTTCACAGGAACGACTCGCACCAGTACTTTACTTTTCTTATTCAAAGTAGTAGCGGAAATCTCTCCTTCATCGTAGCCAAGTTCATGTTGGTCGTGGTTATTATGGTGGTTAGCTACGTTTTCTACGGCTTTTGGGTGCAACAACTGATGGTGTCCGCCGTTGCATATTTTGCACGAGGTCTTACTGCGGCACATGATGCTACGATGACCTTTTTTCAAGCACAGGAAGCAGATTCCATTTGTAACGACGTGCTTGTACCTTGCATCCATATCCATTTTCTTGAATGAAGAGCATTCATCCATTTGTGAATGCTCTCGGCTTTGGCATAACTTGCAGTTTCCTCTGGAAGGCCTTGCGTAATTGAGTGAGCTCTCGGCATAGGGTCGATTCGTGATTTCCTTTTGTTCTGGAAGTTCTTCAGTACTCTCCCAGTTTGTGATGAAACCAATCGCTTCTATCTTCTCTTGCAGCCAGTCATTGAATTGCTGTATGTCAATTGCCATACCATGAAATCGGACCGCATAATCTCCCCACTGTAGCTTCATTGTTAAGTTCAATTTCTTTACTAATATGTCAAGAAGGATGGGGTTTTTCAAGTATTCAGGTAGATTCACAAGACGTACGATGTTTACTGCATTATCAATTTCACTGGCTAGTCCATCAATACCCTTGAGACTATTCTCTGTCATTGCGGGTAATTTATTCAATTTTTCCATCACTTCTTTCACTATGAGCTCTGGCCTTCCATATTTCCTTTCAAGACGAATGATGATCCGCTGAAGGCCTCCAGGTAGGTATAGGAGGGAACCTAGACACTCTCTTGCCTCACCTTTGAGAGCTTTTTGTAAGCGTAGGAGATTTTCATCTTCAGTGTATTTGCCCAAAACAGTGGATTTGTCGAACATTGTTTTGAATAGTGGCCATTGTAACGGATTGCCGTCGAAAACTGGAAGTTCGTGGTTGGAGCTTTTTCGGGCCATCAAATACTTCAAATCATCAAAGGTTACTGACTTCATTTCTGGGTTTATTGCTTCTCTTTGAAAGTTTTCCTCTACCCACTCTTTCGTTTTTCCTTCTAAATTTCGGGTGAACATATCTCCACCTCCAAGTCTCTCTAAACGTTGTTCTGAACAATTGCTTTGCGATGATGAGGCTATGGAATGTTCTTGCGTTAAATATTTCTTTTCGAGTTCTATCTTTTTCATTCCAGCTTTTTGTCGAAATTCACTTTCCTTTATCAGTCTATCAATTTCCATTTGTTCTTTATGGTGTACTTCTACTAGTTTTGCTTCTTCTTCTTCTAGGGTTTTCAATTTTACCATCTTTTCCTTTTCTAGCTCCCTTTTTTGTGACGAGGTAGTTGATCCATGGTACGATCTGGATTTTCTGGATCCTCTCCCGGTTTCTCGACCTGATCTCAGTCGCATCCTGTCTTCTTCCATTCTTTGTAGGTCGCTGGTTTAAGGTTCGAAGGACCAATTGTTACGATTTGGCAGCCAAACTCATCAAATCGTTAGAAGATTAGAGATTAGTTGCTCCAATAAGTGTCGAAGGTAAACTACTGCTGCAGGAAATTTGGCGAACGAGTATGAAATGGGAAGAGGAGATTAGCGAAAGCTTGATGCCTTACTGGCAGAATTGGCTTCAGAACGTAACAAAATTACAAGAATTAACTTTCCCGAGGTGCTATGGTACCGGGTTAGGAGAGGCACTGGAAATACAACTGCATATAATGTGCGACGCTAGTGAAAAGGCTTATGCAGCAGTGGCTTATATTCGAACAACGAAAAGTGATAAAATAGAAGTATCATTAGTAGGTGCCAAAGCAAAAGTAGCCCCGGTAAAAGGTGATACTATTCCACGGTTGGAACTGCAAGCAGCAGTGAGTGCCATAAAAGTTTCCAAGTTAGTGGTAGAAGCACACCGTGTGAAATTCGACAAGATATTTTATTGGACAGACTCTCGAACAGTCCTAAGCTGGGTAACTACGAAAACACCAATGAAGTTACCAGTATTTGTAGCCCATCGCGTGGCAGAAGTTCAAAAACAGTCTCGACCTGAACAATGGAAGTGGATATCAACAAAACTTAACTGTGCTGATGATGCTACAAGAGTATCAAAAATATCTCAATGTCTGACTGAAACACGATGGTTTACTGGACCGAACTTTCTTCAACTAGCAGAAGAGCATTGGCCCGGTCATAATCAAGAAGATGAGATAAAGCATGATGAACGAAAAGATTTATTTGAATTTGTAGCTGCGAATACTGATGCTCATAGACAAGAAGAAGGGGAAGCGATTACCCTCCCAGACATAGGGAAATTTTCCAATTGGCACAAACTAATGAGATCTACAGCGTGGGTTCCCCGAATTGCTTATTATCTTTGCAAAAAAGATGACAGTATGCGAAGAGAGTTAGATCCAAATGAACTCCAACAAGCTGAGAATAAATGGATTCGTAAAGCGCAGAGAGACACATTTGCCAAGGAAATTCAAGATATGGCTGCGGGAAAGTTAGTATCAAAACCAAGCCGATTATTCGACTTGAACCCGTTCCTCGGTGCTGAAGGGATCATCCGTGTCGGCAGTAGACTCTGCAATCTCAAAGAAGTTTGTGCCGACATTACTACTCCTATTGTCCTACCTCCAGAACATCGGCTCACACAATTGCTACTTGAAAGATATCACCGTTGGTCCAAACATCAAGGAAGAGAGACGATTTTGAATGCAGTTCGCCAAAAGTACTGGATTCTGAATGCACGAAGAGCTATAAGGAACACCTTCAACCATTGTAGCTACTGCCAAGAGAGAAGAGCTAAACCACAGATGCCACAAATGGCAGCCTTACCAATAGAACGTCTAATGCATAACAAGAGACCTTTTTGTGCCACAGGACTCGACTATTTCGGCCCGATAATGGTAACCAACGGCAGGCGCCACGAAAAGAGGTACGTCGCTCTTTTCACCTGTTTAACAATCAGAGCAGTACATCTCGAAGTGGTGTCTAACTTGACTAGCAATGCAACAATCATGGCTATTCGCCGTTTTATGGCTCGACGAGGAATTCCAGATATCATATATTCGGACAACGGTACCAATTTTAGAAAAGCACAAAAGGAGCTGCGCCATGCATTCGAACTGTTGGACGATAAAGAAGTAGCACGAGAACTTACTACATGGGGTGTTAAGTGGTCATTTATACCTCCAGCTGCCCCACACATGGGGGGTGCGTGGGAGAGACTAGTGCGAACGGTGAAAGTAGCTCTATATGCTGAGCTCAAGGAAAGGACTCCGAAGGAAGAGGTCCTCAGCACACTATTAGCTGAAGTGGAGAACATTGTGAACAGCCGACCGTTAACTCATGTGTCTATTGATCCTCAAGACCCGATAAGTCTCACACCAAATCACCTTCTCCTAGGACGGACAAATTGGAATACACCGTCACCAGGGACCACAGAGTATAACACCAGAGAATCATGGCGACAAGCACAAAAGATGGCTGATGAGTTCTGGAGGCGATGGCTACGCGAATACATCCCAACGATCATGAACCGAACGAAATGGCACACTCCAGCGAAACCATTGGAGCCGGGTCAGCTAGTGTTCATTTTGGACCCACAAAACCGCAGATGTGTGTGGCCACGAGGAATCATAACCCGAGTATACCCTGGAAGAGATGGTCAAGTAAGAAGCGCAGATGTAAAAACCGCCTATGGAACCCTCAGACGACCCACGGCAAAGTTATGTCGTTTAACACTGGAAAAGTCTGGTACCTTAACTGATAAATCGTCGTGAATCGAAAACAAGAAGAAAATGACGGAAGAAAAGAGCCAGAAGTCGACATTTTTGAGGGGGGGAGCATGTTGGAGCCCACTCCAACGTATTGTTCATAATAATTAATCATGTGAAGTTAGTTGATGTTACTATGTGAGATTACCAATGTTAAAAAAGATTATTGTTCTAGAAAAATACAGTCCAACTAAGACGATACAGAATTTGAGTTCCTTTATTTTTCTAGAACAATAATCTTTTTTAACATTGGTAATCTCACATAGTAACATCAACTAACTTCACATGATTAATTATTATGAACAATACGTTGGAGTGGGCTCCAACAACTATGTTATGAGGAAAAAAAGAATATTTGTATGAAAAAAAGTGAGTTTCTGAGCTTCAACCCCGATGCGGCACGGGTTAATGTTATCTGATCGACCTAAAACTTTGGGAATCTCATTATCCAGTCAAATGGCACCTTTTAGGGGGCTGGCACAAGTGATTTTCTAGAAAAAAAATGAAATTTCTTAAATAAATATAATAAATTAAATTATGTTATTCAGCTTTTCCCATCTGAAAACGTGGTCCGTTTTAGCAAATGTGCCTTTTTACGCATACACCTAGAAACCACACTCCAGTGTATGAAACCAACCTCCAGGCGATTTGATGTATCTTTATCACTCTGTTATACGGAATATTGATTCATTTGAATCTCAAGTCTCCAGGACAAATGGTTACTATGTTATGAGGAAAAAAAGAATATTTGCATGAAAAAAGTGAGTTTCTGAGCTTCAACCCCGATGCGGCACGGGTTAATGTTATCTGATCGACCTAAAACTTTGGGAATCTCATTATCCAGTCAAATGGCACCTTTTAGGGGGCTGGCACAAGTGATTTTCTAGAAAAAAAATGAAATTTCTTAAATAAATATAATAAATTAAATTATGTTATTCAGCTTTTCCCATCTGAAAACGTGGTCCGTTTTAGCAAATGTGCCTTTTTACGCATACACCTAGAAACCACACTCCAGTGTATGAAACCAACCTCCAGGCGATTTGATGTATCTTTATCACTCTGTTATACGGAATATTGATTCATTTGAATCTCAAGTCTCCAGGACAAATGGTTACTATGTTATGAGGAAAAAAAGAATATTTGTATGAAAAAAAGTGAGTTTCTGAGCTTCAACCCCGATGCGGCACGGGTTAATGTTATCTGATCGACCTAAAACTTTGGGAATCTCATTATCCAGTCAAATGGCACCTTTTAGGGGGCTGGCACAAGTGATTTTCTAGAAAAAAAATGAAATTTCTTAAATAAATATAATAAATTAAATTATGTTATTCAGCTTTTCCCATCTGAAAACGTGGTCCGTTTTAGCAAATGTGCCTTTTTACGCATACACCTAGAAACCACACTCCAGTGTATGAAACCAACCTCCAGGCGATTTGATGTATCTTTATCACTCTGTTATACGGAATATTGATTCATTTGAATCTCAAGTCTCCAGGACAAATGGTTACTATGTTATGAGGAAAAAAAGAATATTTGTATGAAAAAAAGTGAGTTTCTGAGCTTCAACCCCGATGCGGCACGGGTTAATGTTATCTGATCGACCTAAAACTTTGGGAATCTCATTATCCAGTCAAATGGCACCTTTTAGGGGGCTGGCACAAGTGATTTTCTAGAAAAAAAATGAAATTTCTTAAATAAATATAATAAATTAAATTATGTTATTCAGCTTTTCCTATCTGAAAACGTGGTCCGTTTTAGCAAATGTGCCTTTTTACGCATACACCTAGAAACCACACTCCAGTGTATGAAACCAACCTCCAGGCGATTTGATGTATCTTTATCACTCTGTTATACGGAATATTGATTCATTTGAATCTCAAGTCTCCAGGACAAATGGTTACTATGTTATGAGGAAAAAAATTATATTTGTATGAAAAAAAGTGAGTTTCTGAGCTTCAACCCCGATGCGGCACGGGTTAATGTTATCTGATCGACCTAAAACTTTGGGAATCTCATTATCCAGTCAAATGGCACCTTTTAGGGGGCTGGCACAAGTGATTTTCTAGAAAAAAAATGAAATTTCTTAAATAAATATAATAAATTAAATTATGTTATTCAGCTTTTCCCATCTGAAAACGTGGTCCGTTTTAGCAAATGTGCCTTTTTATGCATACACCTAGAAACCACACCCCAGTGTATGAAACCAACCTCCAGGCGATTTGATGTATCTTTATCACTCTGTTATACGGAATATTGATTCATTTGAATCTCAAGTCTCCAGGACAAATGGTTACTATGTTATGAGGAAAAAAAGAATATTTGTATGAATAAAAGTGAGTTTCTGAGCTTCAACCCCGATGCGGCACGGGTTAATGTTATCTGATCGACCTAAAACTTTGGGAATCTCATTATCCAGTCAAATGGCACCTTTTAGGGGGCTGGCACAAGTGATTTTCTAGAAAAAAAATGTAATTTCTTAAATAAATATAATAAATTAAATTATGTTATTCAGCTTTTCCCATCTGAAAACGTGGTCCGTTTTAGCAAATGTGCCTTTTTACGCATACACCTAGAAACCACACTCCAGTGTATGAAACCAACCTCCAGGCGATTTGATGTATCTTTATCACTCTGTTATACGGAATATTGATTCATTTGAATCTCAAGTCTCCAGGACAAATGGTTACTATGTTATGAGGAAAAAAAGAATATTTGTATGAAAAAAAGTGAGTTTCTGAGCTTCAACCCCGATGCGGCACGGGTTAATGTTATCTGATCGACCTAAAACTTTGGGAATCTCATTATCCAGTCAAATGGCACCTTTTAGAGGGCTGGCACAAGTGATTTTCTAGAAAAAAAATGAAATTTCTTAAATAAATATAATAAATTAAATTATGTTATTCAGCTTTTCCCATCTGAAAACGTGGTCCGTTTTAGCAAATGTGCCTTTTTACGCATACACCTAGAAACCACACTCCAGTGTATGAAACCAACCTCCAGGCGATTTGATGTATCTTTATCACTCTGTTATACGGAATATTGATTCATTTGAATCTCAAGTCTCCAGGACAAATGGTTACTATGTTATGAGGAAAAAAAGAATATTTGTATGAAAAAAAAGTGAGTTTCTGAGCTTCAACCCGATGCGGCACGGGTTAATGTTATCTGATCGACCTAAAACTTTGGGAATCTCATTATCCAGTCAAATGGCACCTTTTAGGGGGCTGGCACAAGTGATTTTCTAGAAAAAAAATGAAATTTCTTAAATAAATATAATAAATTAAATTATGTTATTCAGCTTTTCCCATCTGAAAACGTGGTCCGTTTTAGCAAATGTGCCTTTTTACGCATACACCTAGAAACCACACTCCAGTGTATGAAACCAACCTCCAGGCGATTTGATGTATCTTTATCACTCTGTTATACGGAATATTGATTCATTTGAATCTCAAGTCTCCAGGACAAATGGTTACTATGTTATGAGGAAAAAAAGAATATTTGTATGAAAAAAAGTGAGTTTCTGAGCTTCAACCCCGATGCGGCACGGGTTAATGTTATCTGATCGACCTAAAACTTTGGGAATCTCATTATCCAGTCAAATGGCACCTTTTAGGGGGCTGGCATAAGTGATTTTCTAGAAAAAAAATGAAATTTCTTAAATAAATATAATAAATTAAATTATGTTATTCAGCTTTTCCCATCTGAAAACGTGGTCCGTTTTAGCAAATGTGCCTTTTTACGCATACACCTAGAAACCACACTCCAGTGTATGAAACCAACCTCCAGGCGATTTGATGTATCTTTATCACTCTGTTATACGGAATATTGATTCATTTGAATCTCAAGTCTCCAGGACAAATGGTTACTATGTTATGAGGAAAAAAAGAATATTTGTATGAAAAAAAGTGAGTTTCTGAGCTTCAACCCCGATGCGGCACGGGTTAATGTTATCTGATCGACCTAAAACTTTGGGAATCTCATTATCCAGTCAAATGGCACCTTTTAGGGGGCTGGCACAAGTGATTTTCTAGAAAAAAAAATAGAATTTCTTAAATAAATATAATAAATTAAATTATGTTATTCAGCTTTTCCCATCTGAAAACGTGGTCCGTTTTAGCAAATGTGCCTTTTTACGCATACACCTAGAAACCACACTCCAGTGTATGAAACCAACCTCCAGGCGATTTGATGTATCTTTATCACTCTGTTATACGGAATATTGATTCATTTGAATCTCAAGTCTCCAGGACAAATGGTTACTATGTTATGAGGAAAAAAAGAATATTTGTATGAAAAAAAGTGAGTTTCTGAGCTTCAACCCCGATGCGGCACGGGTTAATGTTATCTGATCGACCTAAAACTTTGGGAATCTCATTATCCAGTCAAATGGCACCTTTTAGGGGGCTGGCACAAGTGATTTTCTAGAAAAAAAATGAAATTTCTTAAATAAATTTAATAAATTAAATTATGTTATTCAGCTTTTCCCATCTGAAAACGTGGTCCGTTTTAGCAAATGTGCCTTTTTACGCATACACCTAGAAACCACATTCCAGTGTATGAAACCAACCTCCAGGCGATTTGATGTATCTTTATCACTCTGTTATACGGAATATTGATTCATTTGAATCTCAAGTCTCCAGGACAAATGGTTACTATGTTATGAGGAAAAAAAGAATATTTGTATGAAAAAAAGTGAGTTTCTGAGCTTCAACCCCGATGCGGCACGGGTTAATGTTATCTGATCGACCTAAAACTTTGGGAATCTCATTATCCAGTCAAATGGCACCTTTTAGGGGGCTGGCACAAGTGATTTTCTAGAAAAAAAATGAAATTTCTTAAATAAATATAATAAATTAAATTATGTTATTCAGCTTTTCCCATCTGAAAACGTGGTCCGTTTTAGCAAATGTGCCTTTTTACGCATACACCTAGAAACCACACTCCAGTGTATGAAACCAACCTCCAGGCGATTTGATGTATCTTTATCACTCTGTTATACGGAATATTGATTCATTTGAATCTCAAGTCTCCAGGACAAATGGTTACTATGTTATGAGGAAAAAAAAGAATATTTGTATGAAAAAAAGTGAGTTTCTGAGCTTCAACCCCGATGCGGCACGGGTTAATGTTATCTGATCGACCTAAAACTTTGGGAATCTCATTATCCAGTCAAATGGCACCTTTTAGGGGGCTGGCACAAGTGATTTTCTAGAAAAAAAATGAAATTTCTTAAATAAATATAATAAATTAAATTATGTTATTCAGCTTTTCCCATCTGAAAACGTGGTCCGTTTTAGCAAATGTGCCTTTTTACGCATACACCTAGAAACCACACTCCAGTGTATGAAACCAACCTCCAGGCGATTTGATGTATCTTTATCACTCTGTTATACGGAATATTGATTCATTTGAATCTCAAGTCTCCAGGACAAATGGTTACTATGTTATGAGGAAAAAAAGAATATTTGTATGAAAAAAAGTGAGTTTCTGAGCTTCAACCCCGATGCGGCACGGGTTAATGTTATCTGATCGACCTAAAACTTTGGGAATCTCATTATCCAGTCAAATGGCACCTTTTAGGGGGCTGGCACAAGTGATTTTCTAGAAAAAAATGAAATTTCTTAAATAAATATAATAAATTAAATTATGTTATTCAGCTTTTCCCATCTGAAAACGTGGTCCGTTTTAGCAAATGTGCCTTTTTACGCATACACCTAGAAACCACACTCCAGTGTATGAAACCAACCTCCAGGCGATTTGATGTATCTTTATCACTCTGTTATACGGAATATTGATTCATTTGAATCTCAAGTCTCCAGGACAAATGGTTACTATGTTATGAGGAAAAAAAGAATATTTGTATGAAAAAAAGTGAGTTTCTGAGCTTCAACCCCGATGCGGCACGGGTTAATGTTATCTGATCGACCTAAAACTTTGGGAATCTCATTATCCAGTCAAATGGCACCTTTTAGGGGGCTGGCACAAGTGATTTTCTAGAAAAAAAATGAAATTTCTTAAATAAATTAAATTATGTTATTCAGCTTTTCCCATCTGAAAACGTGGTCCGTTTTAGCAAATGTGCCTTTTTACGCATACACCTAGAAACCACACTCCAGTGTATGAAACCAACCTCCAGGCGATTTGATGTATCTTTATCACTCTGTTATACGGAATATTGATTCATTTGAATCTCAAGTCTCCAGGACAAATGGTTACTATGTTATGAGGAAAAAAAGAATATTTGTATGAAAAAAAGTGAGTTTCTGAGCTTCAACCCCGATGCGGCACGGGTTAATGTTATCTGATCGACCTAAAACTTTGGGAATCTCATTATCCAGTCAAATGGCACCTTTTAGGGGGCTGGCACAAGTGATTTTCTAGAAAAAAAAATGAAATTTCTTAAATAAATATAATAAATTAAATTATGTTATTCAGCTTTTCCCATCTGAAAACGTGGTCCGTTTTAGCAAATGTGCCTTTTTACGCATACACCTAGAAACCACACTCCAGTGTATGAAACCAACCTCCAGGCGATTTGATGTATCTTTATCACTCTGTTATACGGAATATTGATTCATTTGAATCTCAAGTCTCCAGGACAAATGGTTACTATGTTATGAGGAAAAAAAGAATATTTGTATGAAAAAAAGTGAGTTTCTGAGCTTCAACCCCGATGCGGCACGGGTTAATGTTATCTGATCGACCTAAAACTTTGGGAATCTCATTATCCAGTCAAATGGCACCTTTTAAGGGGCTGGCACAAGTGATTTTCTAGAAAAAAAATGAAATTTCTTAAATAAATATAATAAATTAAATTATGTTATTCAGCTTTTCCCATCTGAAAACGTGGTCCGTTTTAGCAAATGTGCCTTTTTACGCATACACCTAGAAACCACACTCCAGTGTATGAAACCAACCTCCAGTCGATTTGATGTATCTTTATCACTCTGTTATACGGAATATTGATTCATTTGAATCTCAAGTCTCCAGGACAAATGGTTACTATGTTATGAGGAAAAAAAGAATATTTGTATGAAAAAAAGTGAGTTTCTGAGCTTCAACCCCGATGCGGCACGGGTTAATGTTATCTGATCGACCTAAAACTTTGGGAATCTCATTATCCAGTCAAATGGCACCTTTTAGGGGGCTGGCACAAGTGATTTTCTAGAAAAAAAAATGAAATTTCTTAAATAAATATAATAAATTAAATTATGTTATTCAGCTTTTCCCATCTGAAAACGTGGTCCGTTTTAGCAAATGTGCCTTTTTACGCATACACCTAGAAACCACACTCCAGTGTATGAAACCAACCTCCAGGCGATATTGATGTATCTTTATCACTCTGTTATACGGAATATTGATTCATTTGAATCTCAAGTCTCCAGGACAAATGGTTACTATGTTATGAGGAAAAAAAGAATATTTGTATGAAAAAAAGTGAATTTCTGAGCTTCAACCCCGATGCGGCACAGGGTTAATGTTATCTGATCGACCTAAAACTTTGGGAATCTCATTATCCAGTCAAATGGCACCTTTTAGGGGGCTGGCACAAGTGATTTTCTAGAAAAAAAATGAAATTTCTTAAATAAATATAATAAATTAAATTATGTTATTCAGCTTTTCCCATCTGAAAACGTGGTCCGTTTTAGCAAATGTGCCTTTTTACGCATACACCTAGAAACCACATTCCAGTGTATGAAACCAACCTCCAGGCGATTTGATGTATCTTTATCACTCTGTTATACGGAATATTGATTCATTTGAATCTCAAGTCTCCAGGACAAATGGTTACTATGTTATGAGGAAAAAAAGAATATTTGTATGAAAAAAAGTGAGTTTCTGAGCTTCAACCCCGATGCGGCACGGGTTAATGTTATCTGATCGACCTAAAACTTTGGGAATCTCATTATCCAGTCAAATGGCACCTTTTAGGGGGCTGGCACAAGTGATTTTCTAGAAAAAAAATGAAATTTCTTAAATAAATATAATAAATTAAATTATGTTATTCAGCTTTTCCCATCTGAAAACGTGGTCCGTTTTAGCAAATGTGCCTTTTTACTGCATACACCTAGAAACCACACTCCAGTGTATGAAACCAACCTCCAGGCGATTTGATGTATCTTTATCACTCTGTTATACGGAATATTGATTCATTTGAATCTCAAGTCTCCAGGACAAATGGTTACTATGTTATGAGGAAAAAAAGAATATTTGTATGAATAAAAGTGAGTTTCTGAGCTTCAACCCCGATGCGGCACGGGTTAATGTTATCTGATCGACCTAAAACTTTGGGAATCTCATTATCCAGTCAAATGGCACCTTTTAGGGGGCTGGCACAAGTGATTTTCTAGAAAAAAAATGAAATTTCTTAAATAAATATAATAAATTAAATTATGTTATTCAGCTTTTCCCATCTGAAAACGTGGTCCGTTTTAGCAAATGTGCCTTTTTACGCATACACCTAGAAACCACACTCCAGTGTATGAAACCAACCTCCAGGCGATTTGATGTATCTTTATCACTCTGTTATACGGAATATTGATTCATTTGAATCTCAAGTCTCCAGGACAAATGGTTACTATGTTATGAGGAAAAAAAGAATATTTGTATGAAAAAAAGTGAGTTTCTGAGCTTCAACCCCGATGCGGCACGGGTTAATGTTATCTGATCGACCTAAAACTTTGGGAATCTCATTATCCAGTCAAATGGCACCTTTTAGGGGGCTGGCACAAGTGATTTTCTAGATAAAAAAATGAAATTTCTTAAATAAATATAATAAATTAAATTATGTTATTCATGCTTTTCCCATCTGAAAACGTGGTCCGTTTTAGCAAATGTGCCTTTTTACGCATACACCTAGAAACCACACTCCAGTGTATGAAACCAACCTCCAGGCGATTTGATGTATCTTTATCACTCTGTTATACGGAATATTGATTCATTTGAATCTCAAGTCTCCAGGACAAATGGTTACTATGTTATGAGGAAAAAAAGAATATTTGTATGAAAAAAAGTGAGTTTCTGAGCTTCAACCCCGATGCGGCACGGGTTAATGTTATCTGATCGACCTAAAACTTTGGGAATCTCATTATCCAGTCAAATGGCACCTTTTAGGGGGCTGGCACAAGTGATTTTCTAGAAAAAAAATGAAATTTCTTAAATAAATTAAATTATGTTATTCAGCTTTTCCCATCTGAAAACGTGGTCCGTTTAGCAAATGTGCCTTTTTACGCATACACCTAGAAACCACATTCCAGTGTATGAAACCAACCTCCAGGCGATTTGATGTATCTTTATCACTCTGTTATACGGAATATTGATTCATTTGAATCTCAAGTCTCCAGGACAAATGGTTACTATGTTATGAGGAAAAAAAGAATATTTGTATGAAAAAAAGTGAGTTTCTGAGCTTCAACCCCGATGCGGCACGGGTTAATGTTATCTGATCGACCTAAAACTTTGGGAATCTCATTATCCAGTCAAATGGCACCTTTTAGGGGGCTGGCACAAGTGATTTTCTAGAAAAAAAATGAAATTTCTTAAATAAATATAATAAATTAAATTATGTTATTCAGCTTTTCCCATCTGAAAACGTGGTCCGTTTTAGCAAATGTGCCTTTTTACGCATACACCTAGAAACCACACTCCAGTGTATGAAACCAACCTCCAGGCGATTTGATGTATCTTTATCACTCTGTTATACGGAATATTGATTCATTTGAATCTCAAGTCTCCAGGACAAATGGTTACTATGTTATGAGGAAAAAAAGAATATTTGTATGAAAAAAAGTGAGTTTCTGAGCTTCAACCCCGATGCGGCACGGGTTAATGTTATCTGATCGACCTAAAACTTTGGGAATCTCATTATCCAGTCAAATGGCACCTTTTAGGGGGCTGGCACAAGTGATTTTCTAGAAAAAAAAATAGAATTTCTTAAATAAATATAATAAATTAGATTATGTTATTCAGCTTTTACCATCTGAAAACGTGGTCCGTTTTAGCAAATTTTTCCTTTTTACGCATACACCTAGAAACCACACTCCAGTGTATGAAACCAACCTCCAGTCGATTTGATGTATCTTTATCACTCTGTTATACGGAATATTGATTCATTTGAATCTCAAGTCTCCAGGACAAATGGTTACTATGTTATGAGGAAAAAAAGAATATTTGTATGAAAAAAAGTGAGTTTCTGAGCTTCAACCCCGATGCGGCACGGGTTAATGTT
>CM019179.2:68246496-68262631 GCA_009739505.2 Apolygus lucorum
TTAGTTTGCCTATCTTCTTTAGGTGATATCGAAGTGGGCAGTGGCCTGTTAACAGACCCACAAGTATTCGACGTCCTTTTTAGGCATAGCGATGAGTTCATCAGCCGTCTCTTCGAGAAGTCACAAACAGTTTTGCCTGTCTTAGACCTGGGAGGTTTTGCCAGTATTTTTACTCGCTCATTCCTTTCCCAGTTGTTGGCCACGTTCTGTAAACACTTTTGGTGGTTCCCAGGATCGGTTCCGGCCTATTGGCAGGGACTCTGATCCTCTTTTGGCAAGACGATCAGCAGTTTCATTACCCTCATGACCTTCATGTCCGGGAATCCAGAGAAGGGTGACCCGATTTTTCTGGGCCCACTGTTTTGAGGTATTCAGGCATTCCCAGACCAGCTTCGAACTTATAGTGTATGAAGCAATGGCCTCAAGGCAGCCTGACTGTCTGACAAGATATATACTTTGGCTTTGTTGAGATGCTTGTTCAGCATTTCTTCAGCACACAGTTGGATTGCATGGACCTTCTGCCTGAAAGATTGTGGCATTTGTCCCAAGGGACTTTACAAGGCTCGACGAAGGTCCTTTAATGCCTATGCGATCTTCCACACATGACTGATCCGTCTGTATACCATACAGAGAGCCGGTGCAAGGTTGGGCATCCCCTTTTTCCAGTAGTCTCTATCGTTGATGACCACCTTAAGGGTATTTCGAAGTTTAGTTTTTTCTGTCATAAGATCACTGACTGTCAGAGCCATTCCACCTTCATCTTTCCCAAGAATTTTGTGGTGGTTGACAGTGGATCCTGGTCTTATGTATCCAGCCGCAGCAGCCTTGCAACCCCCAGGAAGGCCACTCTTTGTACATAATATGTAGCGGCGAGAGGTCCAAAAGCACCTCTATTGCTGCAGTAGGGCAAGTAGGCATAGCACCAGTGATTCCCAACATGCTTGTCTTTGGACTTTGTTGAGTATCCTTTGGACAGCCATTTGGTTGGTTTTGGGCCACCATACAAGAGCGGCGTAGGATACTATGGGCCTGATGATGGCTGTATACAACCATAATATCATCTTTGGCTTGAGTCCCCAGGTTTTGCTAAACATTCTCTGTCCAGCCCATAGGATGTATCTTGCCTTGTATTGGCAATCTTTCCTAATGTGTGAGTTTCCATGTCAATTTATGGTCTATGGTAAATCCTAGGTACTTAACTTTCCGTTTTAGTGGATAGTTTTGTTCCACCAAGGTTGAGTACCTTAATGTTTAGCTTTCGCCTGTTGGTAAAAGGTATCAGTACTGTTTTTTCTGGGTTTACACGTAAACCTCTGCTGACACCACTTGTGGATGATGTATAGGGCTCTCTGCATTCTGTTGGATATAGCACGTCGAATTTGCCTTTACAATGATGGCAAATCGTCTCCGCATACCCTACTGCATCGAAGCCTCCTCCTAAGTTCAAGGAGAAGAGAGTCAACTACAAGTAGCCGATAGTAAGGGGGAGAGTACTCCCCCTTGTGGCATCCTCTTGAAGGAATGACAGCAAGGAACTCATCCCTAACTCAGAGTAAACGATCCGCTTATTTAGCATGACCTTGATCCATTTTACTGTTTGAGGATCAATGTTCCTCTCATTCGCAGCTTTCTCTATTGATTCATAGGAGGTGTTGTCAAAAGCACCTCCTATATCCAGAAAGCAGCCGAGAGCTAGTTCTTTCACCTCCAGAGTTTTCCAATCATATCAACCAGCTGATTCAGGGCAGTCTCTGTAGATTTGCCCTTCTGGTAGGCATGTTGGGATCTCTGCAGAGGTCTTCATGGATAGGTATTCTTGTTTTTATGTTCTGAAGAACCACTTTTTCCATAATTTTAAGTAGGAAGGATGAGAGGCTAATGGGTCGGTTATCCCTAGCTTGAGACGAGTTTCTGCCAGTCTTTGGGATAAAAACGACCTTTACCTTCCTCCACGCTTCAGGAATGTAAGCGAGTTGGTAACTAGCCCTAAAGACTTTAACCAGAACAGGAGTGAGTACCCCCATACCATGCTGTAGCATGGCTGACACAGCCCATCCAGTCCGGGAGTCTTATAAGGCCTAAATGAGCTAATTGCCCATTTTACTTTCTCGGGTGTCACTAGTTTCTTTGAGGCACGTATTACCCAATTTGAAGGGCGGCAGTAGTTAGGAATATTTTGTTCCAGGTTCCCTTCAGGTAGTACATGAGAGCCAGGGAAATGTGTTTCCAGGAGCACCTCAAGAGTCTCCTCTGCGCTCTTTGTGAACACCCCATCTGCCTTTTGAATGCAGCCCAAGGGCATGGGCCTCTCCTTAGAAAGAATCTTCTGAGTTTTGGCTACGGTCGGTTGGTCCTCCATACCCTCACAGAAGTCTCTCCAGGATTTTCTTTGGCTTTTCGTATGGCTTTGTTGTAGGCAGTGAGGGCTTCAGTATAGGCCTCCCAAGCCCCACTACTTTTAGCCCTGTTGAAAAGTCTCCTCGTCTTTTTCCTGAGCTTATTAAGCTCATTGCTCCACCATGGGACGTTTCGGTTCGTTATTCTAGTTTTGACCGGACAGCTTTCTTCATAGCATTTGAGAATTGCTGTATTTACAGAGTTAACAACTCTCTCCAAATCAGCAGTTGTTTGGATTCTGAATCTAGCCCTACGAGTTCATCATCTAGAAGGGCCTGATACACATCCCAATCGGTATTTTTGGGGTTTTGGTAAGATTCACTGTACATGTGTGAATACTCAAGCTCAAAGGCTATTATTTTATGGTCTGACATTGAAGTTTCATTCAGAACTTGCCAGTCCTTTATTCTGGTGGCAGAAAAAGGGCTGGCAAAGGTAATATCGAGAACTTCACTTCTAGTTCTAGTAACAAATGTAGGTGTTGACCCCACATTTACCACCACCGATCCACATTCAGTTAGAAAGTCAAACAATGACTCACCACGCATGTGGTGTCCGAGCTTCCCAGACAAGGTGATGAGCATTGGCATCACAGCCAACCAAATAATGGAGGCTGTTTCCTGGCAGTAATCCGTCAGTTGCTTCATGTGTAGAGGAGGGACGCACTCTTCATCGCCGGGGAAATAAGCAACTGGCAACTACAGTGCGGCGAACGCCCTCCCCAAAGCTCTCCTCCAGGATTACTGCCACCAGATCTCTGGAAATAAATTCATACATTGGTAGGAATTTCACTGTGTTTTTTATGAGAATGGCTGCTCTAGGCCGTTCGACACTGTTACAGTAGATCAGCTTACCTGTAGTCGAAGAGAAGCCTTTCACGTGCCCCTCTCCTGCCCATGGTTCCTGCACCAGGGCAATGTCACACCCCCTCCAGGCAAAGTTCCTACCCAGGACAGCCGTGGCAGCCCTGGCAGTGTGAAGGTTTACCTGGAGGAGGCGTAGGCTGGAGGAAGTCATTTCTTCCCCCTACTCCCCCTCCCCTTCTCCTTCTCCTTCTTCTTCTCGAGGGTTTGGGGGGAGGTTTTTTTGGACTTCCCAGTTCCTCCTTGAAGCGGAGGTCGGAAGTCCTTCATAGGTTTTGGTGGAGGACCTGATTCGGATGGTTCCGCAGATCCTCCAGCCTCACTCACATTGAGCATACCCAGGTTTAGGGTAGCCTTTTCAAGGGCTGTTTCCTCCGGGAGCTCTGGGTCTTCGTTAGTGGAGGGTTCCACTTCCTTGGACCCAGCCTTTTTCTCTTCTGACTTCTCCCGAGGTTGCTTATTAAGGAGCCTCGGACGAATGGTACCCCTAGCTAATTTGATGCTGACTTCTGCGTTGTTCTCAAGAACTTCTGCAGATTCAGCATCAATTAGAAGGGTCATCAGAGCTGACATTGCCCCCTCCCGCTTGCGTGAGAGGACTCTCCACGACTCCACATTCAGTCCTCTGTTTTGTCGTGCCAGGAAGTGGAAAATTCTTTCATTCGTTTCTTCCGCGCATTTTGGAAGAAACGCTGTAGCTACCCTGGGTTTTGGTAGGTCCTTGCCTTCAAGGACCTTGAGATTTCCTCCATCCCAGGGTTTACAGGAAGGGATGAAGCTTTTGAGCCAGATGAGGGATTCCTCATCTACACATCTCATGCAAAGCCACCCCCTCCTGTATGCTGTTTCTGAAAAGCCAGGCTTTGGTCCATCGAGATCCAGTTCAAAAATGGCCTCGATAATACAATCCTGTACCTGGTTCATTTGCTCCGAGGTGAGAAAGACAGAAGGATAGTTTGTATGGAAGACGCCCACCTTGATTCCCCGAGCCACCTCATTGTATTTTCTCTTCTTCTTGGGGGCTGGGGTGTCAGAGTGGGTCCTCCTCCTCTTATCCTTCTGCTTATCAGGAGTCGTGTCCGTGGAGTCCCCAGCTTTCTTTCTTTTCATGGGGGCCTCCAGGGCCTGCTGAATTGCAGATTCTACCTCTACTCCTTTGCGGATTAGAAATAGGTATTTTCGTCTCTGGGCACTATTTCCAGAGGCGATGATAGGTGGGAGCCCCTGATTCAGAGGCGTGGTTTTTTCCAGTGGATTCTCAGGGGTCGGGTCATGCTTCTCCGAGCCCGAGTCCAGCCTCTGATCGGGGCCAGACAAGGTCTCAGGATCCACAATCACCAACTCCGAGCTTCCAGACGGAACAGGGACCCCACATTGCAGGGTCCCCGAGTTGGGTTGTTCTTTGGAGACAGAGGCTGCTTCGGGATCCATCAGTTTGGGCTGCCCAGGTAACGTCTTAGCGGTGCCACCAGGACTGCCTTCGCCAACTTTTCCTTCCACAACCTCCATCCCCTCAGCCTGACCAGCCGGAGGAGGACTCTTGAGGAGATCCTCCTCCAACTGATCCGAAAGATTTGTTTTTGTTTTTATTTGTGTGTTAAAAGATTCCATATTGATTTGTTATATATGTACGGGAACTAGTTGAACCACCAGACAGTGCCCTTTGTGACTGGTGGGGACTTACTAAATACTAATGGACTGGCCAGGTCCATGAGGCACCGTTTGCGACACAATGACCCTGTGCCATTCAGCCCTGGACACGGTAGCTCACGTCACGGCTTGGGATTGAGGTAGGAAAGGATAGAACTTAGAAAGGAAGTAGGTTAAAGGGATGTTGAGTGGGGCCTAGAGAGAGGCGAGCCTCAATATCTCCTCCCCCTCACATCCCCTCCCTCGTTGGTTCAGAAAGGGCCCTCTGATCGGGGGCCCACACTTTAACAGGTGACACCACGGGAAGGTGAGGGTAAGAGTTGAGTGGTAGAGGCTGTATATTGCGCATTCCACCCATTTGTCAACCCAGGACAAATGGTTACTATGTAATGAGGAAAAAAAGAATATTTGTATGAAAAAAAGTGAGTTTCTGAGCTTCAACCCCGATGCGGCACGGGTTAATGTTATCTGATCGACCTAAAACTTTGGGAATCTCATTATTCAGTCAAATGGCACCTTTTAGGGGGCTGGCACAAGTGATTTTCTAGAAAAAAAAAAAAATGAAATTTCTTAAATAAATATAATAAATTAAATTATGTTATTCAGCTTTTCCCATCTGAAAACGTGGTCCGTTTTAGCAAATGTGCCTTTTTACGCATACACCTAGAAACCACACTCCAGTGTATGAAACCAACCTCCAGGCGATTTGATGTATCTTTATCACTCTGTTATACGGAATATTGATTCATTTGAATCTCAAGTCTCCAGGACAAATGGTTACTATGTTATGAGGAAAAAAAGAATATTTGTATGAAAAAAAGTGAGTTTCTGAGCTTCAACCCCGATGCGGCACGGGTTAATGTTATCTGATCGACCTAAAACTTTGGGAATCTCATTATCCAGTCAAATGGCACCTTTTAGGGGGCTGGCACAAGTGATTTTCTAGAAAAAAAATGAAATTTCTTAAATAAATATAATAAATTAAATTATGTTATTCAGCTTTTCCCATCTGAAAACGTGGTCCGTTTTAGCAAATGTGCCTTTTTACGCATACACCTAGAAACCACACTCCAGTGTATGAAACCAACCTCCAGGCGATTTGATGTATCTTTATCACTCTGTTATACGGAATATTGATTCATTTGAATCTCAAGTCTCCAGGACAAATGGTTACTATGTTATGAGGAAAAAAAGAATATTTGTATGAAAAAAAGTGAGTTTCTGAGCTTCAACCCCGATGCGGCACGGGTTAATGTTATCTGATCGACCTAAAACTTTGGGAATCTCATTATCCAGTCAAATGGCACCTTTTAGGGGGCTGGCACAAGTGATTTTCTAGAAAAAAAATGAAATTTCTTAAATAAATATAATAAATTAAATTATGTTATTCAGCTTTTCCCATCTGAAAACGTGGTCCGTTTTAGCAAATGTGCCTTTTTACGCATACACCTAGAAACCACACTCCAGTGTATGAAACCAACCTCCAGGCGATTTGATGTATCTTTATCACTCTGTTATACGGAATATTGATTCATTTGAATCTCAAGTCTCCAGGACAAATGGTTACTATGTTATGAGGAAAAAAAGAATATTTGTATGAAAAAAAGTGAGTTTCTGAGCTTCAACCCCGATGCGGCACGGGTTAATGTTATCTGATCGACCTAAAACTTTGGGAATCTCATTATCCAGTCAAATGGCACCTTTTAGGGGGCTGGCACAAGTGATTTTCTAGAAAAAAAATGAAATTTCTTAAATAAATATAATAAATTAAATTATGTTATTCAGCTTTTCCCATCTGAAAACGTGGTCCGTTTTAGCAAATGTGCCTTTTTACGCATACACCTAGAAACCACACTCCAGTGTATGAAACCAACCTCCAGGCGATTTGATGTATCTTTATCACTCTGTTATACGGAATATTGATTCATTTGAATCTCAAGTCTCCAGGACAAATGGTTACTATGTTATGAGGAAAAAAAGAATATTTGTATGAAAAAAAGTGAGTTTCTGAGCTTCAACCCCGATGCGGCACGGGTTAATGTTATCTGATCGACCTAAAACTTTGGGAATCTCATTATCCAGTCAAATGGCACCTTTTAGGGGGCTGGCACAAGTGATTTTCTAGAAAAAAAATGAAATTTCTTAAATAAATATAATAAATTAAATTATGTTATTCAGCTTTTCCCATCTGAAAACGTGGTCCGTTTTAGCAAATGTGCCTTTTTACGCATACACCTAGAAACCACACTCCAGTGTATGAAACCAACCTCCA
Organism: Apolygus lucorum; assembly: GCA_009739505.2. Lineage (NCBI taxonomy): Eukaryota > Metazoa > Arthropoda > Insecta > Hemiptera > Miridae > Apolygus > Apolygus lucorum. The sequence goes on from CM019179.2 coordinate 68,253,679, forward strand.
GGCGATTTGATGTATCTTTATCACTCTGTTATACGGAATATTGATTCATTTGAATCTCAAGTCTCCAGGACAAATGGTTACTATGTTATGAGGAAAAAAAGAATATTTGTATGAAAAAAAGTGAGTTTCTGAGCTTCAACCCCGATGCGGCACGGGTTAATGTTATCTGATCGACCTAAAACTTTGGGAATCTCATTATCCAGTCAAATGGCACCTTTTAGGGGGCTGGCACAAGTGATTTTCTAGAAAAAAAATGAAATTTCTTAAATAAATATAATAAATTAAATTATGTTATTCAGCTTTTCCCATCTGAAAACGTGGTCCGTTTTAGCAAATGTGCCTTTTTACGCATACACCTAGAAACCACACTCCAGTGTATGAAACCAACCTCCAGGCGATTTGATGTATCTTTATCACTCTGTTATACGGAATATTGATTCATTTGAATCTCAAGTCTCCAGGACAAATGGTTACTATGTTATGAGGAAAAAAAGAATATTTGTATGAAAAAAAGTGAGTTTCTGAGCTTCAACCCCGATGCGGCACGGGTTAATGTTATCTGATCGACCTAAAACTTTGGGAATCTCATTATCCAGTCAAATGGCACCTTTTAGGGGGCTGGCACAAGTGATTTTCTAGAAAAAAAAATGAAATTTCTTAAATAAATATAATAAATTAAATTATGTTATTCAGCTTTTCCCATCTGAAAACGTGGTCCGTTTTAGCAAATGTGCCTTTTTACGCATACACCTAGAAACCACACTCCAGTGTATGAAACCAACCTCCAGGCGATTTGATGTATCTTTATCACTCTGTTATACGGAATATTGATTCATTTGAATCTCAAGTCTCCAGGACAAATGGTTACTATGTTATGAGGAAAAAAAGAATATTTGTATGAAAAAAAGTGAGTTTCTGAGCTTCAACCCCGATGCGGCACGGGTTAATGTTATCTGATCGACCTAAAACTTTGGGAATCTCATTATCCAGTCAAATGGCACCTTTTAGGGGGCTGGCACAAGTGATTTTCTAGAAAAAAAATGAAATTTCTTAAATAAATATAATAAATTAAATTATGTTATTCAGCTTTTCCCATCTGAAAACGTGGTCCGTTTTAGCAAATGTGCCTTTTTACGCATACACCTAGAAACCACACTCCAGTGTATGAAACCAACCTCCAGGCGATTTGATGTATCTTTATCACTCTGTTATACGGAATATTGATTCATTTGAATCTCAAGTCTCCAGGACAAATGGTTACTATGTTATGAGGAAAAAAAGAATATTTGTATGAAAAAAAGTGAGTTTCTGAGCTTCAACCCCGATGCGGCACGGGTTAATGTTATCTGATCGACCTAAAACTTTGGGAATCTCATTATCCAGTCAAATGGCACCTTTTAGGGGGCTGGCACAAGTGATTTTCTAGAAAAAAAATGAAATTTCTTAAATAAATATAATAAATTAAATTATGTTATTCAGCTTTTCCCATCTGAAAACGTGGTCCGTTTTAGCAAATGTGCCTTTTTACGCATACACCTAGAAACCACACTCCAGTGTATGAAACCAACCTCCAGGCGATTTGATGTATCTTTATCACTCTGTTATACGGAATATTGATTCATTTGAATCTCAAGTCTCCAGGACAAATGGTTACTATGTTATGAGGAAAAAAAGAATATTTGTATGAAAAAAAGTGAGTTTCTGAGCTTCAACCCCGATGCGGCACGGGTTAATGTTATCTGATCGACCTAAAACTTTGGGAATCTCATTATCCAGTCAAATGGCACCTTTTAGGGGGCTGGCACAAGTGATTTTCTAGAAAAAAAATGAAATTTCTTAAATAAATATAATAAATTAAATTATGTTATTCAGCTTTTCCCATCTGAAAACGTGGTCCGTTTTAGCAAATGTGCCTTTTTACGCATACACCTAGAAACCACACTCCAGTGTATGAAACCAACCTCCAGGCGATTTGATGTATCTTTATCACTCTGTTATACGGAATATTGATTCATTTGAATCTCAAGTCTCCAGGACAAATGGTTACTATGTTATGAGGAAAAAAAGAATATTTGTATGAAAAAAAGTGAGTTTCTGAGCTTCAACCCCGATGCGGCACGGGTTAATGTTATCTGATCGACCTAAAACTTTGGGAATCTCATTATCCAGTCAAATGGCACCTTTTAGGGGGCTGGCACAAGTGATTTTCTAGAAAAAAAATGAAATTTCTTAAATAAATATAATAAATTAAATTATGTTATTCAGCTTTTCCCATCTGAAAACGTGGTCCGTTTTAGCAAATGTGCCTTTTTACGCATACACCTAGAAACCACACTCCAGTGTATGAAACCAACCTCCAGGCGATTTGATGTATCTTTATCACTCTGTTATACGGAATATTGATTCATTTGAATCTCAAGTCTCCAGGACAAATGGTTACTATGTTATGAGGAAAAAAAGAATATTTGTATGAAAAAAAGTGAGTTTCTGAGCTTCAACCCCGATGCGGCACGGGTTAATGTTATCTGATCGACCTAAAACTTTGGGAATCTCATTATCCAGTCAAATGGCACCTTTTAGGGGGCTGGCACAAGTGATTTTCTAGAAAAAAAATGAAATTTCTTAAATAAATATAATAAATTAAATTATGTTATTCAGCTTTTCCCATCTGAAAACGTGGTCCGTTTTAGCAAATGTGCCTTTTTACGCATACACCTAGAAACCACACTCCAGTGTATGAAACCAACCTCCAGGCGATTTGATGTATCTTTATCACTCTGTTATACGGAATATTGATTCATTTGAATCTCAAGTCTCCAGGACAAATGGTTACTATGTTATGAGGAAAAAAAGAATATTTGTATGAAAAAAAGTGAGTTTCTGAGCTTCAACCCCGATGCGGCACGGGTTAATGTTATCTGATCGACCTAAAACTTTGGGAATCTCATTATCCAGTCAAATGGCACCTTTTAGGGGGCTGGCACAAGTGATTTTCTAGAAAAAAAATGAAATTTCTTAAATAAATATAATAAATTAAATTATGTTATTCAGCTTTTCCCATCTGAAAACGTGGTCCGTTTTAGCAAATGTGCCTTTTTACGCATACACCTAGAAACCACACTCCAGTGTATGAAACCAACCTCCAGGCGATTTGATGTATCTTTATCACTCTGTTATACGGAATATTGATTCATTTGAATCTCAAGTCTCCAGGACAAATGGTTACTATGTTATGAGGAAAAAAAGAATATTTGTATGAAAAAAAGTGAGTTTCTGAGCTTCAACCCCGATGCGGCACGGGTTAATGTTATCTGATCGACCTAAAACTTTGGGAATCTCATTATCCAGTCAAATGGCACCTTTTAGGGGGCTGGCACAAGTGATTTTCTAGAAAAAAAATGAAATTTCTTAAATAAATATAATAAATTAAATTATGTTATTCAGCTTTTCCCATCTGAAAACGTGGTCCGTTTTAGCAAATGTGCCTTTTTACGCATACACCTAGAAACCACACTCCAGTGTATGAAACCAACCTCCAGGCGATTTGATGTATCTTTATCACTCTGTTATACGGAATATTGATTCATTTGAATCTCAAGTCTCCAGGACAAATGGTTACTATGTTATGAGGAAAAAAAGAATATTTGTATGAAAAAAAGTGAGTTTCTGAGCTTCAACCCCGATGCGGCACGGGTTAATGTTATCTGATCGACCTAAAACTTTGGGAATCTCATTATCCAGTCAAATGGCACCTTTTAGGGGGCTGGCACAAGTGATTTTCTAGAAAAAAAATGAAATTTCTTAAATAAATATAATAAATTAAATTATGTTATTCAGCTTTTCCCATCTGAAAACGTGGTCCGTTTTAGCAAATGTGCCTTTTTACGCATACACCTAGAAACCACACTCCAGTGTATGAAACCAACCTCCAGGCGATTTGATGTATCTTTATCACTCTGTTATACGGAATATTGATTCATTTGAATCTCAAGTCTCCAGGACAAATGGTTACTATGTTATGAGGAAAAAAAGAATATTTGTATGAAAAAAAGTGAGTTTCTGAGCTTCAACCCCGATGCGGCACGGGTTAATGTTATCTGATCGACCTAAAACTTTGGGAATCTCATTATCCAGTCAAATGGCACCTTTTAGGGGGCTGGCACAAGTGATTTTCTAGAAAAAAAATGAAATTTCTTAAATAAATATAATAAATTAAATTATGTTATTCAGCTTTTCCCATCTGAAAACGTGGTCCGTTTTAGCAAATGTGCCTTTTTACGCATACACCTAGAAACCACACTCCAGTGTATGAAACCAACCTCCAGGCGATTTGATGTATCTTTATCACTCTGTTATACGGAATATTGATTCATTTGAATCTCAAGTCTCCAGGACAAATGGTTACTATGTTATGAGGAAAAAAAGAATATTTGTATGAAAAAAAGTGAGTTTCTGAGCTTCAACCCCGATGCGGCACGGGTTAATGTTATCTGATCGACCTAAAACTTTGGGAATCTCATTATCCAGTCAAATGGCACCTTTTAGGGGGCTGGCACAAGTGATTTTCTAGAAAAAAAATGAAATTTCTTAAATAAATATAATAAATTAAATTATGTTATTCAGCTTTTCCCATCTGAAAACGTGGTCCGTTTTAGCAAATGTGCCTTTTTACGCATACACCTAGAAACCACACTCCAGTGTATGAAACCAACCTCCAGGCGATTTGATGTATCTTTATCACTCTGTTATACGGAATATTGATTCATTTGAATCTCAAGTCTCCAGGACAAATGGTTACTATGTTATGAGGAAAAAAAGAATATTTGTATGAAAAAAAGTGAGTTTCTGAGCTTCAACCCCGATGCGGCACGGGTTAATGTTATCTGATCGACCTAAAACTTTGGGAATCTCATTATCCAGTCAAATGGCACCTTTTAGGGGGCTGGCACAAGTGATTTTCTAGAAAAAAAATGAAATTTCTTAAATAAATATAATAAATTAAATTATGTTATTCAGCTTTTCCCATCTGAAAACGTGGTCCGTTTTAGCAAATGTGCCTTTTTACGCATACACCTAGAAACCACACTCCAGTGTATGAAACCAACCTCCAGGCGATTTGATGTATCTTTATCACTCTGTTATACGGAATATTGATTCATTTGAATCTCAAGTCTCCAGGACAAATGGTTACTATGTTATGAGGAAAAAAAGAATATTTGTATGAAAAAAAGTGAGTTTCTGAGCTTCAACCCCGATGCGGCACGGGTTAATGTTATCTGATCGACCTAAAACTTTGGGAATCTCATTATCCAGTCAAATGGCACCTTTTAGGGGGCTGGCACAAGTGATTTTCTAGAAAAAAAATGAAATTTCTTAAATAAATATAATAAATTAAATTATGTTATTCAGCTTTTCCCATCTGAAAACGTGGTCCGTTTTAGCAAATGTGCCTTTTTACGCATACACCTAGAAACCACACTCCAGTGTATGAAACCAACCTCCAGGCGATTTGATGTATCTTTATCACTCTGTTATACGGAATATTGATTCATTTGAATCTCAAGTCTCCAGGACAAATGGTTACTATGTTATGAGGAAAAAAAGAATATTTGTATGAAAAAAAGTGAGTTTCTGAGCTTCAACCCCGATGCGGCACGGGTTAATGTTATCTGATCGACCTAAAACTTTGGGAATCTCATTATCCAGTCAAATGGCACCTTTTAGGGGGCTGGCACAAGTGATTTTCTAGAAAAAAAATGAAATTTCTTAAATAAATATAATAAATTAAATTATGTTATTCAGCTTTTCCCATCTGAAAACGTGGTCCGTTTTAGCAAATGTGCCTTTTTACGCATACACCTAGAAACCACACTCCAGTGTATGAAACCAACCTCCAGGCGATTTGATGTATCTTTATCACTCTGTTATACGGAATATTGATTCATTTGAATCTCAAGTCTCCAGGACAAATGGTTACTATGTTATGAGGAAAAAAAGAATATTTGTATGAAAAAAAGTGAGTTTCTGAGCTTCAACCCCGATGCGGCACGGGTTAATGTTATCTGATCGACCTAAAACTTTGGGAATCTCATTATCCAGTCAAATGGCACCTTTTAGGGGGCTGGCACAAGTGATTTTCTAGAAAAAAAATGAAATTTCTTAAATAAATATAATAAATTAAATTATGTTATTCAGCTTTTCCCATCTGAAAACGTGGTCCGTTTTAGCAAATGTGCCTTTTTACGCATACACCTAGAAACCACACTCCAGTGTATGAAACCAACCTCCAGGCGATTTGATGTATCTTTATCACTCTGTTATACGGAATATTGATTCATTTGAATCTCAAGTCTCCAGGACAAATGGTTACTATGTTATGAGGAAAAAAAGAATATTTGTATGAAAAAAAGTGAGTTTCTGAGCTTCAACCCCGATGCGGCACGGGTTAATGTTATCTGATCGACCTAAAACTTTGGGAATCTCATTATCCAGTCAAATGGCACCTTTTAGGGGGCTGGCACAAGTGATTTTCTAGAAAAAAAATGAAATTTCTTAAATAAATATAATAAATTAAATTATGTTATTCAGCTTTTCCCATCTGAAAACGTGGTCCGTTTTAGCAAATGTGCCTTTTTACGCATACACCTAGAAACCACACTCCAGTGTATGAAACCAACCTCCAGGCGATTTGATGTATCTTTATCACTCTGTTATACGGAATATTGATTCATTTGAATCTCAAGTCTCCAGGACAAATGGTTACTATGTTATGAGGAAAAAAAGAATATTTGTATGAAAAAAAGTGAGTTTCTGAGCTTCAACCCCGATGCGGCACGGGTTAATGTTATCTGATCGACCTAAAACTTTGGGAATCTCATTATCCAGTCAAATGGCACCTTTTAGGGGGCTGGCACAAGTGATTTTCTAGAAAAAAAATGAAATTTCTTAAATAAATATAATAAATTAAATTATGTTATTCAGCTTTTCCCATCTGAAAACGTGGTCCGTTTTAGCAAATGTGCCTTTTTACGCATACACCTAGAAACCACACTCCAGTGTATGAAACCAACCTCCAGGCGATTTGATGTATCTTTATCACTCTGTTATACGGAATATTGATTCATTTGAATCTCAAGTCTCCAGGACAAATGGTTACTATGTTATGAGGAAAAAAAGAATATTTGTATGAAAAAAAGTGAGTTTCTGAGCTTCAACCCCGATGCGGCACGGGTTAATGTTATCTGATCGACCTAAAACTTTGGGAATCTCATTATCCAGTCAAATGGCACCTTTTAGGGGGCTGGCACAAGTGATTTTCTAGAAAAAAAATGAAATTTCTTAAATAAATATAATAAATTAAATTATGTTATTCAGCTTTTCCCATCTGAAAACGTGGTCCGTTTTAGCAAATGTGCCTTTTTACGCATACACCTAGAAACCACACTCCAGTGTATGAAACCAACCTCCAGGCGATTTGATGTATCTTTATCACTCTGTTATACGGAATATTGATTCATTTGAATCTCAAGTCTCCAGGACAAATGGTTACTATGTTATGAGGAAAAAAAGAATATTTGTATGAAAAAAAGTGAGTTTCTGAGCTTCAACCCCGATGCGGCACGGGTTAATGTTATCTGATCGACCTAAAACTTTGGGAATCTCATTATCCAGTCAAATGGCACCTTTTAGGGGGCTGGCACAAGTGATTTTCTAGAAAAAAAATGAAATTTCTTAAATAAATATAATAAATTAAATTATGTTATTCAGCTTTTCCCATCTGAAAACGTGGTCCGTTTTAGCAAATGTGCCTTTTTACGCATACACCTAGAAACCACACTCCAGTGTATGAAACCAACCTCCAGGCGATTTGATGTATCTTTATCACTCTGTTATACGGAATATTGATTCATTTGAATCTCAAGTCTCCAGGACAAATGGTTACTATGTTATGAGGAAAAAAAGAATATTTGTATGAAAAAAAGTGAGTTTCTGAGCTTCAACCCCGATGCGGCACGGGTTAATGTTATCTGATCGACCTAAAACTTTGGGAATCTCATTATCCAGTCAAATGGCACCTTTTAGGGGGCTGGCACAAGTGATTTTCTAGAAAAAAAATGAAATTTCTTAAATAAATATAATAAATTAAATTATGTTATTCAGCTTTTCCCATCTGAAAACGTGGTCCGTTTTAGCAAATGTGCCTTTTTACGCATACACCTAGAAACCACACTCCAGTGTATGAAACCAACCTCCAGGCGATTTGATGTATCTTTATCACTCTGTTATACGGAATATTGATTCATTTGAATCTCAAGTCTCCAGGACAAATGGTTACTATGTTATGAGGAAAAAAAGAATATTTGTATGAAAAAAGTGAGTTTCTGAGCTTCAACCCCGATGCGGCACGGGTTAATGTTATCTGATCGACCTAAAACTTTGGGAATCTCATTATCCAGTCAAATGGCACCTTTTAGGGGGCTGGCACAAGTGATTTTCTAGAAAAAAAATGAAATTTCTTAAATAAATATAATAAATTAAATTATGTTATTCAGCTTTTCCCATCTGAAAACGTGGTCCGTTTTAGCAAATGTGCCTTTTTACGCATACACCTAGAAACCACACTCCAGTGTATGAAACCAACCTCCAGGCGATTTGATGTATCTTTATCACTCTGTTATACGGAATATTGATTCATTTGAATCTCAAGTCTCCAGGACAAACTGGTTACTATGTTATGAGGAAAAAAAGAATATTTGTATGAAAAAAAGTGAGTTTCTGAGCTTCAACCCCGATGCGGCACGGATTAATGTTATCTGATCGACCTAAAACTTGGGAATCTCATTATCCAGTCAAATGGCACCTTTTAGGGGGCTGGCACAAGTGATTTTCTAGAAAAAATAATGAAATTTCTTAAATAAATATAATAAATTAAATTATGTTATTCAGCTTTTCC
>CM019179.2:68262731-68295259 GCA_009739505.2 Apolygus lucorum
AAACCACACTCCAAGTGATATGAAAAAAAACCTCCGATGCGGCATTTGTTATGTCGACCTCTTTGGGAATCACCAGTCTGTTATGGCAAACTAGGAATTTTTATTGTTATTCATTTGAATCTCAAGTCTCCAGGACAAATGGTTACTATGTTATGAGGAAAAAAAGAATATTTGTATGAAAAAAAGTGAGTTTCTGAGCTTCAAAAACCCCGATGCGGCACGGGTTAATGTTATCTGATCGACCTAAAACTTTGGGAACTCATTATCCAGTCAAATGGCACCTTTTAGGGGCTGGCACAAGTGATTTTCTAGAAAAAAAATGAAATTTCTTAAATAAATATATAAATTAAATTATGTTATTCAGCTTTCCCATCTGAAAACCGTGGTCCGTTTAGCAAATTGTGCCTTTTTACGCATACATACACCTAGAAACCACCACTCCAGTGTATGAAACCAACCTCCAGGCGATTTGATGTATCTTTTATCACTCTGTTATACGGAATATTGATTCATTTGAATCTCAAGTCTCCAGGACAAATGGTTACTATGTTATGAGGAAAAAAAGAATATTTGTATGAAAAAAGTGAGTTTCTGAGCTTCAACCCCGATGCGGCACGGGTTAATGTTATCTGATCGACCTAAAACTTTGGGAATCTCATTATCCAGTCAAATGGCACCTCTTAGGGGCTGGCACAAGTGATTTTCTAGAAAAAAAATGAAATTTCTTAAATAAATATAATAAATTAAATTATGTTATTCAGCTTTTCCCATCTGAAAACGTGGTCCGTTTTAGCAAATGTGCCTTTTTACGCATACCCTAGAAACCACACTCCAGTGTATGAAACCAACCTCCAGGCGATTTGATGTATCTTTATCACTCTGTTATACGGAATATTGATTCATTTGAATCTCAAGTCTCCAGGACAAATGGTTACTATGTTATGAGGAAAAAAAGAATATTTGTATGAAAAAAGTGAGTTTCTGAGCTTCAACCCCGATGCGGCACGGGTTAATGTTATCTGATCGACCTAAAACTTTGGGAATCTCATATCCAGTCAAATGGCACCTTTTAGGGGGCTGGCACAAGTGATTTTCTAGAAAAAAAATGAAATTTCTTAAATAAATATAAGAAATTAAATTATGTTATTCAGCTTTTCCCATCTGAAACGTGGTCCGTTTTAGCAAATGTGCCTTTTTACGCATACACCTAGAAACCACACTCCAGTGTATGAAACCAACCTCCAGGCGATTTGATGTATCTTTATCACTCTGTTATACGAATATTGATTCATTTGAATCTCAAGTCTCCAGGACAAATGGTTACTATGTTATGAGGAAAAAAGAATATTTGTATGAAAAAAAGTGAGTTTCTGAGCTTCAACCCCGATGCGGCACGGGTTAATGTTATCTGATCGACCTAAAACTTGGGAATCTCATTATCCAGTCAAATGGCACCTTTTAGGGGGCTGGCACAAGTGATTTTCTAGAAAAAAAATGAAATTTCTTAAATAAATATAATAAATTAAATTATGTTATTCAGCTTTTCCCATCTGAATACGTGGTCCGTTTTAGCAAATGTGCCTTTTTACGCATACACCTAGAAACCACACTCCAGTGTATGAAACCAACCTCCAGGCGATTTGATGTATCTTTATCACTCTGTTATACGGAATATTGATTCATTTGAATCTCAAGTCTCCAGGACAAATGGTTACTATGTTATGAGGAAAAAAAGAATATTGTATGAAAAAAAGTGAGTTTCTGAGCTTCAACCCCGATGCGGCACGGGTTAATGTTATCTGATCGACCTAAACTTTGGGAATCTCATTATCCAGTCAAATGGCACCTTTTAGGGGGCTGGCACAAGTGATTTTCCTAGAAAAAAAATGAAATTTCTTAAATAAATATAATAAATTAAATTATGTTATTCAGCTTTTCCCATCTGAAAACGTGGGTCCGTTTTAGCAAATGTGCCTTTTTACGCATACACCTAGAAACCACACTCCAGTGTATGAAACTAACCTCCAGGCGATTTGATGTATCTTTATCACTCTGTTATACGGAATATTGATTCATTTGAATCTCAAGTCTCCAGGACAAATGGTTACTATGTTATGAGGAAAAAAAGAATATTTGTATGAAAAAAGTGAGTTTCTGAGCTTCAACCCCGATGCGGCACGGGTTAATGTTATCTGATCGACCTAAAACTTTGGGAATCTCATTATCCAGTCAAATGGCACCTTTTAGGGGGCTGGCACAAGTGATTTTCTAGAAAAAAAATGAAATTTCTTAAATAAATATAATAAATTAAATTATGTTATTCAGCTTTTCCCATCTGAAAACGTGGTCCGTTTTAGCAAATGTGCCTTTTTACGCATACACCTAGAAACCACACTCCAGTGTATGAAACCAACCTCCAGGCGATTTGATGTATCTTTATCACTCTGTTATACGGAATATTGATTCATTTGAATCTCAAGTCTCCAGGACAAATTGTTACTATGTTATGAGGAAAAAAAGAATATTTGTATGAAAAAAAGTGAGTTTCTGAGCCTTTAACCCCGATGAGGCACGGGTTAATGTCATCTGATCGACCTAAAACTTTGGGAATCTCATTATCCAGTCAAATGGCACCTTTTAGGGGGCTGGCACAAGTGATTTTCCTAGAAAAAAAATGAAATTTCTTAAATAAATATAATAAATTAAATTATGTTATTCAGCTTTTCCCATCTGAAAACGTGGTCCGTTTTAGCAAATGTGCCTTTTTACGCATACACCCTAGAAACCACACTCCAGTGTATGAAACCAACCTCCAGGCGATTTGATGTATCTTTATCACTCTGTTATACGGAATATTGATTCATTTGAATCTCAAGTCTCCAGGACAAATGGTTACTATGTTATGAGGAAAAAAAGAATATTTGTATGAAAAAAAGTGAGTTTCTGAGCTTCAACCCCGATGCGGCACGGGTTAATGTTATCTGATCGACCTAAAACTTTGGGAATCTCATTATCCAGTCAAATGGCACCTTTTAGGGGGCTGGCACAGGTGATTTTCCAGAAAAAAAAGAAATTTCTTAAATAAATATAATAAATTAATTCATGTTATTCAGCTTTTCCCATCTGAAAACGTGGTCCGTTTTAGCAAATGTGCCTTTTTACGCATACACCTAGAAACCACACTCCAGTGTATGAAACCAACCTCCAGGCGATTTGATGTATCTTTATCACTCTGTTATACGGAATATTGATTCATTTGAATCTCAAGTCTCCAGGACAAATGGTTACTATGTTATGAGGAAAAAAAGAATATTTGTATGAAAAAAAGTGAGTTTCTGAGCTTCAACCCCGATGCGGCACGGGTTAATGTTATCTGATCGACCTAAAACTTTGGGAATCTCATTATCCAGTCAAATGGCACCTTTTAGGGGGCTGGCACAAGTGATTTTCTAGAAAAAAAATGAAATTTCTTAAATAAATATAATAAATTAAATTATGTTATTCAGCTTTTCCCATCTGAAAACGTGGTCCGTTTTAGCAAATGTGCCTTTTTACGCATACACCTAGAAACCACACTCCAGTGTATGAAACCAACCTCCAGGCGATTTGATGTATCTTTATCACTCTGTTATACGGAATATTGATTCATTTGAATCTCAAGTCTCCAGGACAAATGGTTACTATGTTATGAGGAAAAAAAGAATATTTGTATGAAAAAAAGTGAGTTTCTGAGCTTCAACCCCGATGCGGCACGGGTTAATGTTATCTGATCGACCTAAAACTTTGGGAATCTCATTATCCAGTCAAATGGCACCTTTTAGGGGCTGGCACAAGTGATTTTCTAGAAAAAAAATGAAATTTCTTAAATAAATATAATAAATTAAATTATGTTATTCAGCTTTTCCCATCTGAAAACGTGGTCCGTTTTAGCAAATGTGCCTTTTTACGCATACACCTAGAAACCACACTCCAGTGTATGAAACCAACCTCCAGGCGATTTGATGTATCTTTATCACTCTGTTATACGGAATATTGATTCATTTGAATCTCAAGTCTCCAGGACAAATGGTTACTATGTTATGAGGAAAAAAAGAATATTTGTATGAAAAAAAGTGAGTTTCTGAGCTTCAACCCCGATGCGGCACGGGTTAATGTTATCTGATCGACCTAAAACTTTGGGAATCTCATTATCCAGTCAAATGGCACCTTTTAGGGGGCTGGCACAAGTGATTTTCTAGAAAAAAAATGAAATTTCTTAAATAAATATAATAAATTAAATCATGTTATTCAGCTTTTCCCATCTGAAAACGTGGTCCGTTTTAGCAAATGTGCCTTTTTACGCATACACCTAGAAACCACACTCCAGTGTATGAAACCAACCTCCAGGCGATTTGATGTATCTTTATCACTCTGTTATACGGAATATTGATTCATTTGAATCTCAAGTCTCCAGGACAAATGGTTACTATGTTATGAGGAAAAAAAGAATATTTGTATGAAAAAAAGTGAGTTTCTGAGCTTCAACCCCGATGCGGCACGGGTTAATGTTATCTGATCGACCTAAAACTTTGGGAATCTCATTATCCAGTCAAATGGCACCTTTTAGGGGGCTGGCACAAGTGATTTTCTAGAAAAAAAATGAAATTTCTTAAATAAATATAATAAATTAAATTATGTTATTCAGCTTTTCCCATCTGAAAACGTGGTCCGTTTTAGCAAATGTGCCTTTTTACGCATACACCTAGAAACCACACTCCAGTGTATGAAACCAACCTCCAGGCGATTTGATGTATCTTTATCACTCTGTTATACGGAATATTGATTCATTTGAATCTCAAGTCTCCAGGACAAATGGTTACTATGTTATGAGGAAAAAAAGAATATTTGTATGAAAAAAGTGAGTTTCTGAGCTTCAACCCCGATGCGGCACGGGTTAATGTTATCTGATCGACCTAAAACTTTGGGAATCTCATTATCCAGTCAAATGGCACCTTTTAGGGGGCTGGCACAAGTGATTTTCTAGAAAAAAAATGAAATTTCTTAAATAAATATAATAAATTAAATTATGTTATTCAGCTTTTCCCATCTGAAAACGTGGTCCGTTTTAGCAAATGTGCCTTTTTACGCATACACCTAGAAACCACACTCCAGTGTATGAAACCAACCTCCAGGCGATTTGATGTATCTTTATCACTCTGTTATACGGAATATTGATTCATTTGAATCTCAAGTCTCCAGGACAAATGGTTACTATGTTATGAGGAAAAAAAGAATATTTGTATGAAAAAAAGTGAGTTTCTGAGCTTCAACCCCGATGCGGCACGGGTTAATGTTATCTGATCGACCTAAAACTTTGGGAATCTCATTATCCAGTCAAATGGCACCTTTTAGGGGGCTGGCACAAGTGATTTTCTAGAAAAAAAATGAAATTTCTTAAATAAATATAATAAATTAAATTATGTTATTCAGCTTTTCCCATCTGAAAACGTGGTCCGTTTTAGCAAATGTGCCTTTTTACGCATACACCTAGAAACCACACTCCAGTGTATGAAACCAACCTCCAGGCGATTTGATGTATCTTTATCACTCTGTTATACGGAATATTGATTCATTTGAATCTCAAGTCTCCAGGACAAATGGTTACTATGTTATGAGGAAAAAAAGAATATTTGTATGAAAAAAAGTGAGTTTCTGAGCTTCAACCCCGATGCGGCACGGGTTAATGTTATCTGATCGACCTAGAAACTTTGGGAATCTCATTATCCAGTCAAATGGCACCTTTTAGGGGGCTGGCACAAGTGATTTTCTAGAAAAAAAATGAAATTTCTTAAATAAATATAATAAATTAAATTATGTTATTCAGCTTTTCCCATCTGAAAACGTGGTCCGTTTTAGCAAATGTGCCTTTTTACGCATACACCTAGAAACCACACTCCAGTGTATGAAACCAACCTCCAGGCGATTTGATGTATCTTTATCACTCTGTTATACGGAATATTGATTCATTTGAATCTCAAGTCTCCAGGACAAATGGTTACTATGTTATGAGGAAAAAAAAGAATATTTGTATGAAAAAAAGTGAGTTTCTGAGCTTCAACCCCGATGCGGCACGGGTTAATGTTATCTGATCGACCTAAAACTTTGGGAATCTCATTATCCAGTCAAATGGCACCTTTTAGGGGGCTGGCACAAGTGATTTTCTAGAAAAAAAATGAAATTTCTTAAATAAATATAATAAATTAAATTATGTTATTCAGCTTTTCCCATCTGAAAACGTGGTCCGTTTTAGCAAATGTGCCTTTTTACGCATACACCTAGAAACCACACTCCAGTGTATGAAACCAACCTCCAGGCGATTTGATGTATCTTTATCACTCTGTTATACGGAATATTGATTCATTTGAATCTCAAGTCTCCAGGACAAATGGTTACTATGTTATGAGGAAAAAAAGAATATTTGTATGAAAAAAAGTGAGTTTCTGAGCTTCAACCCCGATGCGGCACGGGTTAATGTTATCTGATCGACCTAAAACTTTGGGAATCTCATTATCCAGTCAAATGGCACCTTTTAGGGGGCTGGCACAAGTGATTTTCTAGAAAAAAAATGAAATTTCTTAAATAAATATAATAAATTAAATTATGTTATTCAGCTTTTCCCATCTGAAAACGTGGTCCGTTTTAGCAAATGTGCCTTTTTACGCATACACCTAGAAACCACACTCCAGTGTATGAAACCAACCTCCAGGCGATTTGATGTATCTTTATCACTCTGTTATACGGAATATTGATTCATTTGAATCTCAAGTCTCCAGGACAAATGGTTACTATGTTATGAGGAAAAAAAGAATATTTGTATGAAAAAAAGTGAGTTTCTGAGCTTCAACCCCGATGCGGCACGGGTTAATGTTATCTGATCGACCTAGAAACTTTGGGAATCTCATTATCCAGTCAAATGGCACCTTTTAGGGGGCTGGCACAAGTGATTTTCTAGAAAAAAAATGAAATTTCTTAAATAAATATAATAAATTAAATTATGTTATTCAGCTTTTCCCATCTGAAAACGTGGTCCGTTTTAGCAAATGTGCCTTTTTACGCATACACCTAGAAACCACACTCCAGTGTATGAAACCAACCTCCAGGCGATTTGATGTATCTTTATCACTCTGTTATACGGAATATTGATTCATTTGAATCTCAAGTCTCCAGGACAAATGGTTACTATGTTATGAGGAAAAAAAGAATATTTGTATGAAAAAAAGTGAGTTTCTGAGCTTCAACCCCGATGCGGCACGGGTTAATGTTATCTGATCGACCTAAAACTTTGGGAATCTCATTATCCAGTCAAATGGCACCTTTTAGGGGGCTGGCACAAGTGATTTTCTAGAAAAAAAATGAAATTTCTTAAATAAATATAATAAATTAAATTATGTTATTCAGCTTTTCCCATCTGAAAACGTGGTCCGTTTTAGCAAATGTGCCTTTTTACGCATACACCTAGAAACCACACTCCAGTGTATGAAACCAACCTCCAGGCGATTTGATGTATCTTTATCACTCTGTTATACGGAATATTGATTCATTTGAATCTCAAGTCTCCAGGACAAATGGTTACTATGTTATGAGGAAAAAAAGAATATTTGTATGAAAAAAAGTGAGTTTCTGAGCTTCAACCCCGATGCGGCACGGGTTAATGTTATCTGATCGACCTAAAACTTTGGGAATCTCATTATCCAGTCAAATGGCACCTTTTAGGGGGCTGGCACAAGTGATTTTCTAGAAAAAAAATGAAATTTCTTAAATAAATATAATAAATTAAATTATGTTATTCAGCTTTTCCCATCTGAAAACGTGGTCCGTTTTAGCAAATGTGCCTTTTTACGCATACACCTAGAAACCACACTCCAGTGTATGAAACCAACCTCCAGGCGATTTGATGTATCTTTATCACTCTGTTATACGGAATATTGATTCATTTGAATCTCAAGTCTCCAGGACAAATGGTTACTATGTTATGAGGAAAAAAAGAATATTTGTATGAAAAAAAGTGAGTTTCTGAGCTTCAACCCCGATGCGGCACGGGTTAATGTTATCTGATCGACCTAAAACTTTGGGAATCTCATTATCCAGTCAAATGGCACCTTTTAGGGGGCTGGCACAAGTGATTTTCTAGAAAAAAAATGAAATTTCTTAAATAAATATAATAAATTAAATTATGTTATTCAGCTTTTCCCATCTGAAAACGTGGTCCGTTTTAGCAAATGTGCCTTTTTACGCATACACCTAGAAACCACACTCCAGTGTATGAAACCAACCTCCAGGCGATTTGATGTATCTTTATCACTCTGTTATACGGAATATTGATTCATTTGAATCTCAAGTCTCCAGGACAAATGGTTACTATGTTATGAGGAAAAAAAGAATATTTGTATGAAAAAAAGTGAGTTTCTGAGCTTCAACCCCGATGCGGCACGGGTTAATGTTATCTGATCGACCTAAAACTCTGGGAATCTCATTATCCAGTCAAATGGCACCTTTTAGGGGGCTGGCACAAGTGATTTTCTAGAAAAAAAATGAAATTTCTTAAATAAATATAATAAATTAAATTATGTTATTCAGCTTTTCCCATCTGAAAACGTGGTCCGTTTTAGCAAATGTGCCTTTTTACGCATACACCTAGAAACCACACTCCAGTGTATGAAACCAACCTCCAGGCGATTTGATGTATCTTTATCACTCTGTTATACGGAATATTGATTCATTTGAATCTCAAGTCTCCAGGACAAATGGTTACTATGTTATGAGGAAAAAAAGAATATTTGTATGAAAAAAAGTGAGTTTCTGAACTTCAACCCCGATGCGGCACGGGTTAATGTTATCTGATCGACCTAAAACTTTGGGAATCTCATTATCCAGTCAAATGGCACCTTTTAGGGGGCTGGCACAAGTGATTTTCTAGAAAAAAAATGAAATTTCTTAAATAAATATAATAAATTAAATTATGTTATTCAGCTTTTCCCATCTGAAAACGTGGTCCGTTTTAGCAAATGTGCCTTTTTACGCATACACCTAGAAACCACACTCCAGTGTATGAAACTAACCTCCAGGCGATTTGATGTATCTTTATCACTCTGTTATACGGAATATTGATTCATTTGAATCTCAAGTCTCCAGGACAAACGGTTACTATGTTATGAGGAAAAAAAGAATATTTGTATGAAAAAAAGTGAGTTTCTGAGCTTCAACCCCGATGCGGCACGGGTTAATGTTATCTGATCGACCTAAAACTTTGGGAATCTCATTATCCAGTCAAATGGCACCTTTTAGGGGGCTGGCACAAGTGATTTTCTAGAAAAAAAATGAAATTTCTTAAATAAATATAATAAATTAAATCATGTTATTCAGCTTTTCCCATCTGAAAACGTGGTCCGTTTTAGCAAATGTGCCTTTTTACGCATACACCTAGAAACCACACTCCAGTGTATGAAACCAACCTCCAGGCGATTTGATGTATCTTTATCACTCTGTTATACGGAATATTGATTCATTTGAATCTCAAGTCTCCAGGACAAATGGTTACTATGTTACGAGGAAAAAAAGAATATTTGTATGAAAAAAAGTGAGTTTCTGAGCTTCAACCCCGATGCGGCACGGGTTAATGTTATCTGATCGACCTAAAACTTTGGGAATCTCATTATCCAGTCAAATGGCACCTTTTAGGGGGCTGGCACAAGTGATTTTCTAGAAAAAAAATGAAATTTCTTAAATAAATATAATAAATTAAATTATGTTATTCAGCTTTTCCCATCTGAAAACGTGGTCCGTTTTAGCAAATGTGCCTTTTTACGCATACACCTAGAAACCACACTCCAGTGTATGAAACCAACCTCCAGGCGATTTTATGTATCTTTATCACTCTGTTATACGGAATATTGATTCATTTGAATCTCAAGTCTCCAGGACAAATGGTTACTATGTTATGAGGAAAAAAAGAATATTTTTATGAAAAAAAGTGAGTTTCTGAGCTTCAACCCCGATGCGGCACGGGTTAATGTTATCTGATCGACCTAAAACTTTGGGAATCTCATTATCCAGTCAAATGGCACCTTTTAGGGGGCTGGCACAAGTGATTTTCTAGAAAAAAAATGAAATTTCTTAAATAAATATAATAAATTAAATTATGTTATTCAGCTTTTCCCATCTGAAAACGTGGTCTGTTTTAGCAAATGTGCCTTTTTACGCATACACCTAGAAACCACACTCCAGTGTATGAAACCAACCTCCAGGCGATTTGATGTATCTTTATCACTCTGTTATACGGAATATTGATTCATTTGAATCTCAAGTCTCCAGGACAAATGGTTACTATGTTATGAGGAAAAAAAGAATATTTGTATGAAAAAAAGTGAGTTTCTGAGCTTCAACCCCGATGCGGCACGGGTTAATGTTATCTGATCGACCTAAAACTTTGGGAATCTCATTATCCAGTCAAATGGCACCTTTTAGGGGGCTGGCACAAGTGATTTTCTAGAAAAAAAATGAAATTTCTTAAATAAATATAATAAATTAAATTATGTTATTCAGCTTTTCCCATCTGAAAACGTGGTCCGTTTTAGCAAATGTGCCTTTTTACGCATACACCTAGAAACCACACTCCAGTGTATGAAACCAACCTCCAGGCGATTTGATGTATCTTTATCACTCTGTTATACGGAATATTGATTCATTTGAATCTCAAGTCTCCAGGACAAATGGTTACTATGTTATGAGGAAAAAAAGAATATTTGTATGAAAAAAAGTGAGTTTCTGAGCTTCAACCCCGATGCGGCACGGGTTAATGTTATCTGATCGACCTAAAACTTTGGGAATCTCATTATCCAGTCAAATGGCACCTTTTAGGGGGCTGGCACAAGTGATTTTCTAGAAAAAAAATGAAATTTCTTAAATAAATATAATAAATTAAATTATGTTATTCAGCTTTTCCCATCTGAAAACGTGGTCCGTTTTAGCAAATGTGCCTTTTTACGCATACACCTAGAAACCACACTCCAGTGTATGAAACCAACCTCCAGGCGATTTGATGTATCTTTATCACTCTGTTATACGGAATATTGATTCATTTGAATCTCAAGTCTCCAGGACAAATGGTTACTATGTTATGAGGAAAAAAAGAATATTTGTATGAAAAAAAGTGAGTTTCTGAGCTTCAACCCCGATGCGGCACGGGTTAATGTTATCTGATCGACCTAAAACTTTGGGAATCTCATTATCCAGTCAAATGGCACCTTTTAGGGGGCTGGCACAAGTGATTTTCTAGAAAAAAAATGAAATTTCTTAAATAAATATAATAAATTAAATTATGTTATTCAGCTTTTCCCATCTGAAAACGTGGTCCGTTTTAGCAAATGTGCCTTTTTACGCATACACCTAGAAACCACACTCCAGTGTATGAAACCAACCTCCAGGCGATTTGATGTATCTTTATCACTCTGTTATACGGAATATTGATTCATTTGAATCTCAAGTCTCCAGGACAAATGGTTACTATGTTATGAGGAAAAAAAGAATATTTGTATGAAAAAAAGTGAGTTTCTGAGCTTCAACCCCGATGCGGCACGGGTTAATGTTATCTGATCGACCTAAAACTTTGGGAATCTCATTATCCAGTCAAATGGCACCTTTTAGGGGGCTGGCACAAGTGATTTTCTAGAAAAAAAATGAAATTTCTTAAATAAATATAATAAATTAAATTATGTTATTCAGCTTTTCCCATCTGAATACGTGGTCCGTTTTAGCAAATGTGCCTTTTTACGCATACACCTAGAAACCACACTCCAGTGTATGAAACCAACCTCCAGGCGATTTGATGTATCTTTATCACTCTGTTATACGGAATATTGATTCATTTGAATCTCAAGTCTCCAGGACAAATGGTTACTATGTTATGAGGAAAAAAAGAATATTTGTATGAAAAAAAGTGAGTTTCTGAACTTCAACCCCGATGCGGCACGGGTTAATGTTATCTGATCGACCTAAAACTTTGGGAATCTCATTATCCAGTCAAATGGCACCTTTTAGGGGGCTGGCACAAGTGATTTTCTAGAAAAAAAATGAAATTTCTTAAATAAATATAATAAATTAAATTATGTTATTCAGCTTTTCCCATCTGAAAACGTGGTCCGTTTTAGCAAATGTGCCTTTTTACGCATACACCTAGAAACCACACTCCAGTGTATGAAACCAACCTCCAGGCGATTTGATGTATCTTTATCACTCTGTTATACGGAATATTGATTCATTTGAATCTCAAGTCTCCAGGACAAATGGTTACTATGTTATGAGGAAAAAAAGAATATTTGTATGAAAAAAAGTGAGTTTCTGAGCTTCAACCCCGATGCGGCACGGGTTAATGTTATCTGATCGACCTAAAACTTTGGGAATCTCATTATCCAGTCAAATGGCACCTTTTAGGGGGCTGGCACAAGTGATTTTCTAGAAAAAAAATGAAATTTCTTAAATAAATATAATAAATTAAATCATGTTATTCAGCTTTTCCCATCTGAAAACGTGGTCCGTTTTAGCAAATGTGCCTTTTTACGCATACACCTAGAAACCACACTCCAGTGTATGAAACCAACCTCCAGGCGATTTGATGTATCTTTATCACTCTGTTATACGGAATATTGATTCATTTGAATCTCAAGTCTCCAGGACAAATGGTTACTATGTTATGAGGAAAAAAAGAATATTTGTATGAAAAAAAGTGAGTTTCTGAGCTTCAACCCCGATGCGGCACGGGTTAATGTTATCTGATCGACCTAAAACTTTGGGAATCTCATTATCCAGTCAAATGGCACCTTTTAGGGGGCTGGCACAAGTGATTTTCTAGAAAAAAAATGAAATTTCTTAAATAAATATAATAAATTAAATTATGTTATTCAGCTTTTCCCATCTGAAAACGTGGTCCGTTTTAGCAAATGTGCCTTTTTACGCATACACCTAGAAACCACACTCCAGTGTATGAAACCAACCTCCAGGCGATTTGATGTATCTTTATCACTCTGTTATACGGAATATTGATTCATTTGAATCTCAAGTCTCCAGGACAAATGGTTACTATGTTATGAGGAAAAAAAGAATATTTGTATGAAAAAAAGTGAGTTTCTGAGCTTCAACCCCGATGCGGCACGGGTTAATGTTATCTGATCGACCTAAAACTTTGGGAATCTCATTATCCAGTCAAATGGCACCTTTTAGGGGGCTGGCACAGGTGATTTTCCAGAAAAAAAAAGAAATTTCTTAAATAAATATAATAAATTAATTCATGTTATTCAGCTTTTCCCATCTGAAAACGTGGTCCGTTTTAGCAAATGTGCCTTTTTACGCATACACCTAGAAACCACACTCCAGTGTATGAAACCAACCTCCAGGCGATTTGATGTATCTTTATCACTCTGTTATACGGAATATTGATTCATTTGAATCTCAAGTCTCCAGGACAAATGGTTACTATGTTATGAGGAAAAAAAGAATATTTGTATGAAAAAAAGTGAGTTTCTGAGCTTCAACCCCGATGCGGCACGGGTTAATGTTATCTGATCGACCTAAAACTTTGGGAATCTCATTATCCAGTCAAATGGCACCTTTTAGGGGGCTGGCACAAGTGATTTTCTAGAAAAAAAATGAAATTTCTTAAATAAATATAATAAATTAAATTATGTTATTCAGCTTTTCCCATCTGAAAACGTGGTCCGTTTTAGCAAATGTGCCTTTTTACGCATACACCTAGAAACCACACTCCAGTGTATGAAACCAACCTCCAGGCGATTTGATGTATCTTTATCACTCTGTTATACGGAATATTGATTCATTTGAATCTCAAGTCTCCAGGACAAATGGTCACTATGTTATGAGGAAAAAAAGAATATTTGTATGAAAAAAAGTGAGTTTCTGAGCTTCAACCCCGATGCGGCACGGGTTAATGTTATCTGATCGACCTAAAACTTTGGGAATCTCATTATCCAGTCAAATGGCACCTTTTAGGGGGCTGGCACAAGTGATTTTCTAGAAAAAAAATGAAATTTCTTAAATAAATATAATAAATTAAATTATGTTATTCAGCTTTTCCCATCTGAAAACGTGGTCCGTTTTAGCAAATGTGCCTTTTTACGCATACACCTAGAAACCACACTCCAGTGTATGAAACCAACCTCCAGGCGATTTGATGTATCTTTATCACTCTGTTATACGGAATATTGATTCATTTGAATCTCAAGTCTCCAGGACAAATGGTTACTATGTTATGAGGAAAAAAAGAATATTTGTATGAAAAAAAGTGAGTTTCTGAGCTTCAACCCCGATGCGGCACGGGTTAATGTTATCTGATCGACCTAAAACTTTGGGAATCTCATTATCCAGTCAAATGGCACCTTTTAGGGGGCTGGCACAAGTGATTTTCTAGAAAAAAATGAAATTTCTTAAATAAATATAATAAATTAAATTATGTTATTCAGCTTTTCCCATCTGAAAACGTGGTCCGTTTTAGCAAATGTGCCTTTTTACGCATACACCTAGAAACCACACTCCAGTGTATGAAACCAACCTCCAGGCGATTTGATGTATCTTTATCACTCTGT
This sequence comes from Apolygus lucorum, assembly GCA_009739505.2. Classification (NCBI taxonomy): domain Eukaryota; kingdom Metazoa; phylum Arthropoda; class Insecta; order Hemiptera; family Miridae; genus Apolygus; species Apolygus lucorum. The sequence continues at coordinate 68,277,365 of CM019179.2, forward strand.
TATACGGAATATTGATTCATTTGAATCTCAAGTCTCCAGGACAAATGGTTACTATGTTATGAGGAAAAAAAGAATATTTGTATGAAAAAAAGTGAGTTTCTGAGCTTCAACCCCGATGCGGCACGGGTTAATGTTATCTGATCGACCTAAAACTTTGGGAATCTCATTATCCAGTCAAATGGCACCTTTTAGGGGGCTGGCACAAGTGATTTTCTAGAAAAAAAATGAAATTTCTTAAATAAATATAATAAATTAAATTATGTTATTCAGCTTTTCCCATCTGAAAACGTGGTCCGTTTTAGCAAATGTGCCTTTTTACGCATACACCTAGAAACCACACTCCAGTGTATGAAACCAACCTCCAGGCGATTTGATGTATCTTTATCACTCTGTTATACGGAATATTGATTCATTTGAATCTCAAGTCTCCAGGACAAATGGTTACTATGTTATGAGGAAAAAAAGAATATTTGTATGAAAAAAAGTGAGTTTCTGAGCTTCAACCCCGATGCGGCACGGGTTAATGTTATCTGATCGACCTAAAACTTTGGGAATCTCATTATCCAGTCAAATGGCACCTTTTAGGGGGCTGGCACAAGTGATTTTCTAGAAAAAAATGAAATTTCTTAAATAAATATAATAAATTAAATTATGTTATTCAGCTTTTCCCATCTGAAAACGTGGTCCGTTTTAGCAAATGTGCCTTTTTACGCATACACCTAGAAACCACACTCCAGTGTATGAAACCAACCTCCAGGCGATTTGATGTATCTTTATCACTCTGTTATACGGAATATTGATTCATTTGAATCTCAAGTCTCCAGGACAAATGGTTACTATGTTATGAGGAAAAAAAGAATATTTGTATGAAAAAAAGTGAGTTTCTGAGCTTCAACCCCGATGCGGCACGGGTTAATGTTATCTGATCGACCTAAAACTTTGGGAATCTCATTATCCAGTCAAATGGCACCTTTTAGGGGGCTGGCACAAGTGATTTTCTAGAAAAAAAATGAAATTTCTTAAATAAATATAATAAATTAAATTATGTTATTCAGCTTTTCCCATCTGAAAACGTGGTCCGTTTTAGCAAATGTGCCTTTTTACGCATACACCTAGAAACCACACTCCAGTGTATGAAACCAACCTCCAGGCGATTTGATGTATCTTTATCACTCTGTTATACGGAATATTGATTCATTTGAATCTCAAGTCTCCAGGACAAATGGTTACTATGTTATGAGGAAAAAAAGAATATTTGTATGAAAAAAAGTGAGTTTCTGAGCTTCAACCCCGATGCGGCACGGGTTAATGTTATCTGATCGACCTAAAACTTTGGGAATCTCATTATCCAGTCAAATGGCACCTTTTAGGGGGCTGGCACAAGTGATTTTCTAGAAAAAAAATGAAATTTCTTAAATAAATATAATAAATTGAATTATGTTATTCAGCTTTTCCCATCTGAAAACGTGGTCCGTTTTAGCAAATGTGCCTTTTTACGCATACACCTAGAAACCACACTCCAGTGTATGAAACCAACCTCCAGGCGATTTGATGTATCTTTATCACTCTGTGTAGCGGTAATTAAATCTCCGGTAAATCGAATCTGAGCGGCGAGCCACTAACAAGGAATCCTGGATCATCGAGAAGTGATCAGTTCCATACATACCTGACACATCCATGCAACTTGCCATGTTTCGGATCCATTCACCTGCGCAACCAGCTGGTTCCACTGGCCAGACTGAAGGAGAAGATAGTGACGTCATGAGATTGGAAGTCGAAAAGAGAATTTTGTGAGGCGGCGAAGGATTCGAATGGAAAAAATTGAGCGAATCTCCCAAATTTCCGAAGAAAAGGGACATATCGTCGGGTTCTGGAGTCTTGCTGGATGGTTGTGGTGGTCGTCCGTTTTGCGTACGATTCTGATAGCTGCTACGAGGTGAGTGACAACAAATCGCCACTTGGGCAGGGGAAACAACTTACCTACCACGTTTTCTTGACTTAAACCAGAACACTTCGTCTACAGGTTGATGAGCGGATCATTTACCATCTGAGTGACGTCTGTTGGGAAATACCGCGATTAAATTTTGGCCGATGCCTACACTATGTGGATATTGTTCTCCAGTCAAAGGATCAACTGAGATCACGGTATGTCCGACAAAGAGTCGATTAAATGAAACCATTTTCCTACAATACCTATGTATTTGTGTACAACTCGGTCGTTATTTTCCGCAGGCTTCTTTGTGCCTTCCCTTCCTTCGTTATGCCTACTCTGGAGACCACTACCGCGCTAGAGGATCAATAAACGCCATAACACGTCAATTAAATAGTTTATGAGCAAAGTCTTGATTAATGCCGTATTTATTATGAGATCGAATGTACTAGCTATAAGTAACCAGTGAATATCACTTGGAATACATTGTCGAATGCATGTACCTATTAATGTTTGTTCTTTTTTTTCAGTGGTACCACTAAACATGTAATAAGCGAAAGAGGCCCATTAATTGTGAGATTATAAAGATTGTCACCAAGAAATTGTGAAAATATATTTGTTCAGCTTCATAAATTGGTAAGTTTCTATTCGTTAAATATCTTCGATTAATCGCAGCTGTCTTGAGTTTAGTAATACCGCCTTGAGGTTGGCATTTATCCTTCAAAATTGCCTGGCGCCCAACAAATAGGCTCCCTATCGCAAGGGCGATTCTGGGTTTTCTTCCCAGTGAGAATCAAGTGAACCATCGGCCCTGGTCGTCTCATCCCATGCTATTATAGGTAGTTTGACTACAAAAAGTGTTACAAATGGCGCCCAACAAGAAGGCAAATTGATTCTAGCCTGTAGATAGGGAGTGACATAAAAATTTTGTTCTGTCCTGATTTTAATAGGAGGTGTGATATGTCAAGTAGTGATAATAAAATTTTGATAATTAGTTATAACTTTTGCCTGTGATTTTGGTGTCGCATGTTCCTTTAAGTATACTTTGGTAATTGGTTGGTTAGAGTTGCTTTTCGAGTTTTTTTTCTGGTTGCGAGTCTTTGGAGAATTTGAACCAAGATGGACGCTTATAAATTACCAGAGGATCAGATCAGGTTTGAACTGATGCGCAGGTCATTGGAGACTACCGGTGACTTAGCAGTGTTGTCAGCTAGGCTCAGGATTGGCATTTTAATGGCGGTAGAGACCAAGCATATTGAGGTTGAGGACCCAAATGAGGAGATAAAACTTTGTAACGCTATTCTGGATGAGCAGACAAATGATATCAATAGTCTGAAAACCAAAACTAGGTCTCCAAAATTTAGGCGTATACAGACTAGGTTAATACACGTTATAAATAGACTCAGCAATCTGAAAGGAGTTGCGTCTGAATTTTCTGCAAAGGCTGAACCATTGATCATTGAAGCTAGGGAGCTTATTGCCACCATGGAAGCCTTAATAGGACCAAATATGGATAGCGAAACAGATCTGTCTGATGTAGATGGGGACAAGTTGAAGATCCAAAAGGCTAATAAATCAGGTGGTTTGACTCCAAAGAGACGGGTTTCAGCCGGAGCACAGACAGAGGATGTTGGACTTATCACTGCCTCTGATCGCCTTTGCCCGGACACGTGTCAATCGCACTCCGGGTTTCGATATCCATCTGAGCCGGTGTATAAATGGAAATTAGATAAATTTACTGGTGAAAATCCCGATAAGGCTCTTGATTTCATGGAAGATGTGGAAGAAAGAGCCCAGACACGTTCTGTGAGTCTGGTTCGCCTCCTTAGGGAATCTGCTGAGCTATTCGAGGGTGAAGCTTTGGTTTGGTATCGTGATGCAATTAGGAGGGTTTCTACCTGGCAAGAACTTAAGCGTGAGTTCCTTATTGCTTACCAGGCATATGGAAATGACAGCAACCTCAGGGACCGGATTCGCGGCTGTAAACAATCCGAAAGTCAGAGTATAGACGTATTTTTGGGTAAAATGGAAGGAATGTACTCACGACTGGAACGACCAGTAAGTGAGACTGAGCGATTGGAGGAGATCCTTCGCAACCTTAACCCTTTCTTGAAGGAGAAATTAGTTATGACCCCGATGTCGTCTATACACGACTTGCGTGTCTCAGCCCGATTGGCAGAGGCAGGCCGCCTGCGAATGGGATCAGCGCCAGCCCATTTGCCAGTTAGCCAGACGCAGAAGCCTGTGGGTGTTGTGGGAAGAGTAGCCTCAGTGGCCTCAGATTCTCTTCCGTCAGCGGGCTTGGTTGAGGCTTTGCAGGGATCTGGTGGGGAGACATTCAAGTGCTACAACTGTGGTTCTGGAGATCATCCTCATCGGTCCTGTCCCCTCCCCAGGAAGAAGTTCTGTTTTCGTTGTGGGTTACCGGATGCAACGACTTTCTCCTGTTCAAGATGCAATAAAAGACAGCAAAAAAACGACTAGAGTTGCGAGGAACTCGAGGTCGACCGGCGCAACAATTGATTAGAAAGGCCTCTTCACAATTTCCATTAAGAAGAAAGAAAGATGATCCGCGTCCATTTATTGGAGTTAACATTGGGGGTAAATTGATAATGGGGCTAGCCGACAGTGGGGCGCAGGTTTCATTGGCTGGAGGCCGACTTGTTGATGAACTCCATGCACTGGGAGTACCCATTCTGAGCACTCCTGAACAGTTTATTCGGACCGTTGACGGATCTGCTCACCCAGTGAGCGCAGAGGCAGAGTTGCCAATTTTGGTGGATGGTATTACTGTGCCTTTCCGTGTATGTCTCGTCCCTTCTCTCAATCAGTCCCTAATTTTGGGAGTGGATTTCTTGCAATATTTTGGCCTGTCGATCAACTTCAGCGATATTAGGAGATTGGAAGCCTCACCAGCAGCGTCCTGTGCTCTTCCACAGGCATGCTCTTTGGTGTCTGAGCGGGAGTTAACGCTAGAACAGGTCCAATGCCTCGAGGATATTCGCCTTAGATTGGAGCAACTTGCCGCTCCAAGTCCAGATGGAGCCCTGAGAGCAACAACACTTATGGAACACCAGATCAACCTGATTCCGGGGACTTTACCACTCAAGCAACGACAGCACCCAGTGTCCATGCCTGTCCGCAAGATACTTCAGGAGCAGCTTGATGAATTGCTCAGGATGGGTGTGGTCCAGCCTAGTGAGTCTCCGTGGTGCTCACCGGTGGTTCTTCAGAAAAAGAAGAATGGAACCTATCGTCTGTGTCATGACTCTCGCCGGCTGAATCAGTTTACGGTCCGGGATTCGTATCCACTACCGCATATCCAGTCAACCTTGGATATGCTCAGTGGGGCCCGTTATATAAGTTCAATAGATCTCAAGAGCGCTTTCTTTCAGATTCCTTTGGCCGCTGAGTCAAGGCCATTGACAGCATTTTCAATTCCGGGTAGGGGCCTGTTTGAGTTCACCAAGATGCCCTTCGGGTTGTGTAATTCAGGTTCAAGTTTCCAGCGGTTGATTGATAGAGTTATTGCAGGTCTAGAGAACACTTTTGGGTATCTGGATGACTTGGTGATGGTGTCCCAAACTTGGGAGGAGCATGCATCCCTCCTTTACGAGGTGATTGGCCGCCTCGAGAGAGCAAACTTGACAGTGAATTTGGAGAAGTGTGAACTTTTCCGATCAAGTTTGACCTTCCTCGGATATGTTGTTGATGAACAGGGTCTGAGAGCCTCTGAGCAGAAAGTTAAAGCCATTGTAGAGTTTCCGAGGATGCAGTCGCAGAGGGAGGTCAGGAGGTTCCTGGGAATATGCAACTACTATCGCAGATTCGTTCCAAATTTTGCCAAGATTGCCAACCCAATTTCAGATCTCCTTAAAAAAGGAAAAAAATTTGCGTGGTCCCTGGAGTGTGAGAAAGCTTTTGCTGAGCTGAAGACGCTTCTTACAACAGCTCCAGTGTTGTCAGTGCCAGATTTTGAGTTGCCATTTGTCATCCAAACTGATGCTAGTATGGAGGGTCTGGGTGCGGTGATTTCGCAGAAGTTTCCGGATGGCGAGAAGGTGATAGCGTATGCATCTCGTGAATTGAGTAATGCTGAAAGGAAATGGAGCGTGATCGAGCTGGAATGCCTGGGAATACTGTGGGCCATTGAACGATTCCGACCTTATGTGGAGGGTACCTCCTTCACCGTCATAACGGACCACCACAGCTTAAAATGGTTGAATGCGTTGAAGGACCCCTCTCCTCGTTTGACACGCTGGGCATTGCGTCTCCAGGCCTACGACTTCAAAATCGAATACCGTAAGGGTGTCTTGAATAAGGTTCCGGATGCCCTATCTCGAGCTCCTGTCGAGGTTGCGTCTGTCCAGATGTCCCTTGACCGGATATCGGACCGCTGGTACCTCCGTATGCTCTCGCAAGTAGCTTCGGATCCTGAGAAGTATCCAGTGTGGAGGGTACAAGACAACAAACTGTTGAAGTTTATTGCTGAAAGGGATTCATTAGTGAATGAATGGAAGATGGTTGTACCTAAGGATTACCGAGTGGAGATCATTGAGCGAAACCACAATACGCCTACCGCTGGTCATTTCGGAGTGTTTAAGACTCTCAAGAGGATTGCGGCGGATTACTACTGGCCTAAGATGCGACGTGACATTCAGAGATTCGTCAGTCGTTGCCCAATATGCATAGCATTCAAGAATCCGGTAGGTAGACCCGCAGGATTGATGGGAAGGTATTCTGTGTCAAGACCTTGGGAAGCAATAGCGATAGATTTCTCAGGCAGGTACCCACGATCTCCTAGGAGGAACGAATATCTACTAGCTGTACAGTGCTTATTTTCAAAGTTCATATTGTTGTTCCCACTAACCAATTCTAAGGCTACTACTCTAGTCAAGGTGCTGGAGGACAAGGTCTTCTGCTGCTTGGGCGTGCCAGGTTCTATCATATCTGACAATGGGTCCCAATTCACTTCTCGAGAGTATGTAGACTTGCTGGCCTCCAGGAACATCAGGTCACAATATACGGCCCTCTACCACCCTCAGGCCGACCCTGTCGAACGGTCACACCGAGATCTGAAGCGGCTTATGGCGTCATTCATGCAGGGCAGAAACCATGCGCGTTGGGACGAGTTCATTCCTCAATTTCAGCTGGCCCTCAATACTTCCGTCAATGAGACAACTGGTTTCACCCCATCCAGTATAATGTTGAATCACCGGATGACGTTCAGCAACCGAGATTTGGGTCCCGGACAGATTCATGATATAGTTGCTCCAGTACAATTCTTTGCCACTAGAGATTGCCGTATCCAGGAGACCTTTGAGCAGGTTAAAACGAATGCCGACCGACAATTTGAGCGTAACAAACGGCGTTATGATGCGGGGCACCAACAATTGGAGTTCAAGATTGGAGACAAGGTCTGGAGGAGGAGTTTTGCACAGTCATCGGCGCCAGATAAGCTAAGTAAGAAACTTGCTCCCAAGTTTCTCGGTCCTTTTACTGTCGTTCAGAGACATGGTAATGTTGTGTATTCTCTGCAGGACGGACATGGGGGTCCTGCTGGCAGGTGGCATGTGCGTGATTTAATTCCAGATCGAGCTGCGGAAGTAGAGTCAGAAGTGGGGTCTCAGTCAGAAAAATCTAATGACTGAACCTCAGCCTGAGGTCTGGGAGGGGTTCTGGACCAAGGATGCATTCCGGATGGCGGCGGAATTCGATTTTGAGGGCAAAATCTCTTATGGCAGGGAGGGGTGTGTAGCGGTAATTAAATCTCCGGTAAATCGAATCTGAGCGGCGAGCCACTAACAAGGAATCCTGGATCATCGAGAAGTGATCACTTCCATACATACCTGACACATCCATGCAACTTGCCATGTTTCGGATCCATTCACCTGCGCAACCAGCTGGTTCCACTGGCCAGACTGAAGGAGAAGATAGTGACGTCATGAGATTGGAAGTCGAAAAGAGAATTTTGTGAGGCGGCGAAGGATTCGAATGGAAAAAATTGAGCGAATCTCCCAAATTTCCGAAGAAAAGGGACATATCGTCGGGTTCTGGAGTCTTGCTGGATGGTTGTGGTGGTCGTCCGTTTTGCGTACGATTCTGATAGCTGCTACGAGGTGAGTGACAACAAATCGCCACTTGGGCAGGGGAAACAACTTACCTACCACGTTTTCTTGACTTAAACCAGAACACTTCGTCTACAGGTTGATGAGCGGATCAATTACCATCTGAGTGACGTCTGTTGGGAAATACCGCGATTAAATTTTGGCCGAAGCCTACACTATGTGGATATTGTTCTCCAGTCAAAGGATCAAATGAGATCACGGTATGTCCGACAAAGAGTCGATTAAATGAAACCATTTTCCTACAATACCTATGTATTTGTGTACAACTCGGTCGTTATTTTCCGCAGGCTTCTTTGTGCCTTCCCTTCCTCCGTTATGCCTACTCTGGAGACCACTACCGCGCTAGAGGATCAATAAACGCCATAACACGTCAATTAAATAGTTTATGAGCAAAGTCTTGATTAATGCCGTATTTATTATGAGATCGAATGTACTAGCTATAAGTAACCAGTGAATATCACTTGGAATACATTGTCGAATGCATGTACCTATTAATGTTTGTTCTTTTTTTTTCAGTGGTACCACTAAACATGTAATAAGCGAAAGAGGCCCATTAATTGTAAGATTATAAAGATTGTCACCAAGAAATTGTGAAAATATATTTGTTCAGCTTCATAAATTGGTAAGTTTCTATTCGTTAAATATCTTCGATTAATCGCAGCTGTCTTGAGTTTAGTAATACCGCCTTGAGGTTGGCATTTATCCTTCAAAATTGCCTGGCGCCCAACAAATAGGCTCCCTATCGCAAGGGCGATTCTGGGTTTTCTTCCCAGTGAGAATCAAGTGAACCATCGGCCCTGGTCGTCTCATCCCATGCTATTATAGGTAGTTTGACTACAAAAAGTGTTACATCTGTTATACGGAATATTGATTCATTTGAATCTCAAGTCTCCAGGACAAATGGTTACTATGTTATGAGGAAAAAAATAATATTTGTATGAAAAAAAGTGAGTTTCTGAGCTTCAACCCCGATGCGGCACGGGTAAATGTTATCTGATCGACCTAAAACTTTGGGAATCTCATTATCCAGTCAAATGGCACCTTTTAGGGGGCTGGCACAAGTGATTTTCTAGAAAAAAAAATGAAATTTCTTAAATAAATATAATAAATTAAATTATGTTATTCAGCTTTTCCCATCTGAAAACGTGGTCCGTTTTAGCAAATGTGCCTTTTACGCATACACCTAGAAACCACAATCCAGTGTATGAAACCAACCTCCAGGCGATTTGATGTATCTTTATCACTCTGTTATACGGAATATTGATTCATTTGAATCTCAAGTCTCCAGGACAAATGGTTACTATGTTATGAGGAAAAAAAGAATATTTGTATGAAAAAAAGTGAGTTTCCGAGCTTCAACCCCGATGCGGCACGGGTTAATGTTATCTGATCGACCTAAAACTTTGGGAATCTCATTATCCAGTCAAATGGCACCTTTTAGGGGGCTGGCACAAGTGATTTTCTAGAAAAAAAATGAAATTTCTTAAATAAATATAATAAATTAAATTATGTTATTCAGCTTTTCCCATCTGAAAACGTGGTCCGTTTTAGCAAATGTGCCTTTTTACGCATACACCTAGAAACCACACTCCAGTGTATGAAACCAACCTCCAGGCGATTTGATGTATCTTTATCACTCTGTTATACGGAATATTGATTCATTTGAATCTCAAGTCTCCAGGACAAATGGTTACTATGTCATGAGGAAAAAAAGAATATTTGTATGAAAAAAAATGAGTTTCTGAGCTTCAACCCCGATGCGGCACGGGTTAATGTTATCTGATCGACCTAAAACTTTGGGAATCTCATTATCCAGTCAAATGGCACCTTTTAGGGGGCTGGCACAAGTGATTTTCTAGAAAAAAAATGAAATTTCTTAAATAAATATAATAAATTAAATTATGTTATTCAGCTTTTCCCATCTGAAGACGTGGTCCGTTTTAGCAAATGTGCCTTTTTACGCATACACCTAGAAACCACACTCCAGTGTATGAAACCAACCTCCAGGCGATTTGATGTATCTTTATCACTCTGTTATACGGAATATTGATTCATTTGAATCTCAAGTCTCCAGGACAAATGGTTACTATGTTATGAGGAAAAAAAGAATATTTGTATGAAAAAAAGTGAGTTTCTGAGCTTCAACCCCGATGCGGCACGGGTTAATGTTATCTGATCGACCTAAAACTTTGGGAATCTCATTATCCAGTCAAATGGCACCTTTTAGGGGGCTGGCACAAGTGATTTTCTAGAAAAAAAATGAAATTTCTTAAATAAATATAATAAATTAAATTATGTTATTCAGCTTTTCCCATCTGAAAACGTGGTCCGTTTTAGCAAATGTGCCTTTTACGCATACACCTAGAAACCACACTCCAGTGTATGAAACCACTCTCCAGGCGATTTGATGTATCTTTATCACTCTGTTATACGGAATATTGATTCATTTGAATCTCAAGTCTCCAGGACAAATGGTTACTATGTTATGAGGAAAAAAAGAATATTTGTATGAAAAAAAAGTGAGTTTCTGAGCTTCAACCCCGATGCGGCACGGGTTAATGTTATCTGATCGACCTAAAACTTTGGGAATCTCATTATCCAGTCAAATGGCACCTTTTAGGGGGCTGGCACAAGTGATTTTCTAGAAAAAAAATGAAATTTCTTAAATAAATATAATAAATTAAATTATGTTATTCAGCTTTTCCCATCTGAAAACGTGGTCCGTTTTAGCAAATGTGCCTTTTTACGCATACACCTAGAAACCACACTCCAGTGTATGAAACCAACCTCCAGGCGATTTGATGTATCTTTATCACTCTGTTATACGGAATATTGATTCATTTGAATCTCAAGTCTCCAGGACAAATGGTTACTATGTTATGAGGAAAAAAAGAATATTTGTATGAAAAAAAGTGAGTTTCTGAGCTTCAACCCCGATGCGGCACGGGTTAATGTTATCTGATCGACCTAAAACTTTGGGAATCTCATTATCCAGTCAAATGGCACCTTTTAGGGGGCTGGCACAAGTGATTTTCTAGAAAAAAAATGAAATTTCTTAAATAAATATAATAAATTAAATTATGTTATTCAGCTTTTCCCATCTGAAAACGTGGTCCGTTTTAGCAAATGTGCCTTTTTACGCATACACCTAGAAACCACACTCCAGTGTATGAAACCAACCTCCAGGCGATTTGATGTATCTTTATCACTCTGTTATACGGAATATTGATTCATTTGAATCTCAAGTCTCCAGGACAAATGGTTACTATGTTATGAGGAAAAAAAGAATATTTGTATGAAAAAAAAGTGAGTTTCTGAGCTTCAACCCCGATGCGGCACGGGTTAATGTTATCTGATCGACCTAAAACTTTGGGAATCTCATTATCCAGTCAAATGGCACCTTTTAGGGGGCTGGCACAAGTGATTTTCTAGAAAAAAAATGAAATTTCTTAAATAAATATAATAAATTAAATTATGTTATTCAGCTTTTCCCATCTGAAAACGTGGTCCGTTTTAGCAAATGTGCCTTTTTACGCATACACCTAGAAACCACACTCCAGTGTATGAAACCAACCTCCAGGCGATTTGATGTATCTTTATCACTCTGTTATACGGAATATTGATTCATTTGAATCTCAAGTCTCCAGGACAAATGGTTACTATGTTATGAGGAAAAAAAGAATATTTGTATGAAAAAAAGTGAGTTTCTGAGCTTCAACCCCGATGCGGCACGGGTTAATGTTATCTGATCGACCTAAAACTTTGGGAATCTCATTATCCAGTCAAATGGCACCTTTTAGGGGGCTGGCACAAGTGATTTTCTAGAAAAAAAATGAAATTTCTTAAATAAATATAATAAATTAAATTATGTTATTCAGCTTTTCCCATCTGAAAACGTGGTCCGTTTTAGCAAATGTGCCTTTTTACGCATACACCTAGAAACCACACTCCAGTGTATGAAACCAACCTCCAGGCGATTTGATGTATCTTTATCACTCTGTTATACGGAATATTGATTCATTTGAATCTCAAGTCTCCAGGACAAATGGTTACTATGTTATGAGGAAAAAAAGAATATTTGTATGAAAAAAAAGTGAGTTTCTGAGCTTCAACCCCGATGCGGCACGGGTTAATGTTATCTGATCGACCTAAAACTTTGGGAATCTCATTATCCAGTCAAATGGCACCTTTTAGGGGGCTGGCACAAGTGATTTTCTAGAAAAAAAATGAAATTTCTTAAATAAATATAATAAATTAAATTATGTTATTCAGCTTTTCCCATCTGAAAACGTGGTCCGTTTTAGCAAATGTGCCTTTTTACGCATACACCTAGAAACCACACTCCAGTGTATGAAACCAACCTCCAGGCGATTTGATGTATCTTTATCACTCTGTTATACGGAATATTGATTCATTTGAATCTCAAGTCTCCAGGACAAATGGTTACTATGTTATGAGGAAAAAAAGAATATTTGTATGAAAAAAAGTGAGTTTCTGAGCTTCAACCCCGATGCGGCACGGGTTAATGTTATCTGATCGACCTAAAACTTTGGGAATCTCATTATCCAGTCAAATGGCACCTTTTAGGGGGCTGGCACAAGTGATTTTCTAGAAAAAAAATGAAATTTCTTAAATAAATATAATAAATTAAATTATGTTATTCAGCTTTTCCCATCTGAAAACGTGGTCCGTTTTAGCAAATGTGCCTTTTTACGCATACACCTAGAAACCACACTCCAGTGTATGAAACCAACCTCCAGGCGATTTGATGTATCTTTATCACTCTGTTATACGGAATATTGATTCATTTGAATCTCAAGTCTCCAGGACAAATGGTTACTATGTTATGAGGAAAAAAAGAATATTTGTATGAAAAAAAGTGAGTTTCTGAGCTTCAACCCGATGCGGCACGGGTTAATGTTATCTGATCGACCTAAAACTTTGGGAATCTCATTATCCAGTCAAATGGCACCTTTTAGGGGGCTGGCACAAGTGATTTTCTAGAAAAAAAATGAAATTTCTTAAATAAATATAATAAATTAAATTATGTTATTCAGCTTTTCCCATCTGAAAACGTGGTCCGTTTTAGCAAATGTGCCTTTTTACGCATACACCTAGAAACCACACTCCAGTGTATGAAACCAACCTCCAGGCGATTTGATGTATCTTTATCACTCTGTTATACGGAATATTGATTCATTTGAATCTCAAGTCTCCAGGACAAATGGTTACTATGTTATGAGGAAAAAAAGAATATTTGTATGAAAAAAAGTGAGTTTCTGAGCTTCAACCCCGATGCGGCACGGGTTAATGTTATCTGATCGACCTAAAACTTTGGGAATCTCATTATCCAGTCAAATGGCACCTTTAGGGGGCTGGCACAAGTGATTTTCTAGAAAAAAAATGAAATTTCTTAAATAAATATAATAAATTAAATTATGTTATTCAGCTTTTCCCATCTGAAAACGTGGTCCGTTTTAGCAAATGTGCCTTTTTACGCATACACCTAGAAACCACACTCCAGTGTATGAAACCAACCTCCAGGCGATTTGATGTATCTTTATCACTCTGTTATACGGAATATTGATTCATTTGAATCTCAAGTCTCCAGGACAAATGGTTACTATGTTATGAGGAAAAAAAGAATATTTGTATGAAAAAAAGTGAGTTTCTGAGCTTCAACCCCGATGCGGCACGGGTTAATGTTATCTGATCGACCTAAAACTTTGGGAATCTCATTATCCAGTCAAATGGCACCTTTTAGGGGGCTGGCACAAGTGATTTTCTAGAAAAAAAATGAAATTTCTTAAATAAATATAATAAATTAAATTATGTTATTCAGCTTTTCCCATCTGAAAACGTGGTCCGTTTTAGCAAATGTGCCTTTTTACGCATACACCTAGAAACCACACTCCAGTGTATGAAACCAACCTCCAGGCGATTTGATGTATCTTTATCACTCTGTTATACGGAATATTGATTCATTTGAATCTCAAGTCTCCAGGACAAATGGTTACTATGTTATGAGGAAAAAAAGAATATTTGTATGAAAAAAAGTGAGTTTCTGAGCTTCAACCCCGATGCGGCACGGGTTAATGTTATCTGATCGACCTAAAACTTTGGGAATCTCATTATCCAGTCAAATGGCACCTTTTAGGGGGCTGGCACAAGTGATTTTCTAGAAAAAAAATGAAATTTCTTAAATAAATATAATAAATTAAATTATGTTATTCAGCTTTTCCCATCTGAAAACGTGGTCCGTTTTAGCAAATGTGCCTTTTTACGCATACACCTAGAAACCACACTCCAGTGTATGAAACCAACCTCCAGGCGATTTGATGTATCTTTATCACTCTGTTATACGGAATATTGATTCATTTGAATCTCAAGTCTCCAGGACAAATGGTTACTATGTTATGAGGAAAAAAAGAATATTTGTATGAAAAAAAGTGAGTTTCTGAGCTTCAAACCCCGATGCGGCACGGGTTAATGTTATCTGATCGACCTAAAACTTTGGGAATCTCATTATCCAGTCAAATGGCACCTTTTAGGGGGCTGGCACAAGTGATTTTCTAGAAAAAAAATGAAATTTCTTAAATAAATATAATAAATTAAATTATGTTATTCAGCTTTTCCCATCTGAAAACGTGGTCCGTTTTAGCAAATGTGCCTTTTTACGCATACACCTAGAAACCACACTCCAGTGTATGAAACCAACCTCCAGGCGATTTGATGTATCTTTATCACTCTGTTATACGGAATATTGATTCATTTGAATCTCAAGTCTCCAGGACAAATGGTTACTATGTTATGAGGAAAAAAAGAATATTTGTATGAAAAAAAGTGAGTTTCTGAGCTTCAACCCCGATGCGGCACGGGTTAATGTTATCTGATCGACCTAAAACTTTGGGAATCTCATTATCCAGTCAAATGGCACCTTTTAGGGGGCTGGCACAAGTGATTTTCTAGAAAAAAAATGAAATTTCTTAAATAAATATAATAAATTAAATTATGTTATTCAGCTTTTCCCATCTGAAAACGTGGTCCGTTTTAGCAAATGTGCCTTTTAAGCATACACCTAGAAACCACACTCCAGTGTATGAAACCAACCTCCAGGCGATTTGATGTATCTTATCACTCTGTTATACGGAATATTGATTCATTTGAATCTCAAGTCTCCAGGACAAATGGTTACTATGTTATGAGGAAAAAAAGAATATTTGTATGAAAAAAAGTGAGTTTCTGAGCTTCAACCCCGATGCGGCACGGGTTAATGTTATCTGATCGACCTAAAACTTTGGGAATCTCATTATCCAGTCAAATGGCACCTTTTAGGGGGCTGGCACAAGTGATTTTCTAGAAAAAAAATGAAATTTCTTAAATAAATATAATAAATTAAATTATGTTATTCAGCTTTTCCCATCTGAAAACGTGGTCCGTTTTAGCAAATGTGCCTTTTTACGCATACACCTAGAAACCACACTCCAGTGTATGAAACCAACCTCCAGGCGATTTGATGTATCTTTATCACTCTGTTATACGGAATATTGATTCATTTGAATCTCAAGTCTCCAGGACAAATGGTTACTATGTTATGAGGAAAAAAAGAATATTTGTATGAAAAAAAGTGAGTTTCTGAGCTTCAACCCCGATGCGGCACGGGTTAATGTTATCTGATCGACCTAAAACTTTGGGAATCTCATTATCCAGTCAAATGGCACCTTTTAGGGGGCTGGCACAAGTGATTTTCTAGAAAAAAAATGAAATTTCTTAAATAAATATAATAAATTAAATTATGTTATTCAGCTTTTCCCATCTGAAAACGTGGTCCGTTTAGCAAATGTGCCTTTTTACGCATACACCTAGAAACCACACTCCAGTGTATGAAACCAACCTCCAGGCGATTTGATGTATCTTTATCACTCTGTTATACGGAATATTGATTCATTTGAATCTCAAGTCTCCAGGACAAATGGTTACTATGTTATGAGGAAAAAAAGAATATTTGTATGAAAAAAAGTGAGTTTCTGAGCTTCAACCCCGATGCGGCACGGGTTAATGTTATCTGATCGACCTAAAACTTTGGGAATCTCATTATCCAGTCAAATGGCACCTTTTAGGGGGCTGGCACAAGTGATTTTCTAGAAAAAAAATGAAATTTCTTAAATAAATATAATAAATTAAATTATGTTATTCAGCTTTTCCCATCTGAAAACGTGGTCCGTTTTAGCAAATGTGCCTTTTTACGCATACACCTAGAAACCACACTCCAGTGTATGAAACCAACCTCCAGGCGATTTGATGTATCTTTATCACTCTGTTATACGGAATATTGATTCATTTGAATCTCAAGTCTCCAGGACAAATGGTTACTATGTTATGAGGAAAAAAAGAATATTTGTATGAAAAAAGTGAGTTTCTGAGCTTCAACCCCGATGCGGCACGGGTTAATGTTATCTGATCGACCTAAAACTTTGGGAATCTCATTATCCAGTCAAATGGCACCTTTTAGGGGGCTGGCACAAGTGATTTTCTAGAAAAAAAATGAAATTTCTTAAATAAATATAATAAATTAAATTATGTTATTCAGCTTTTCCCATCTGAAAACGTGGTCCGTTTTAGCAAATGTGCCTTTTTACGCATACACCTAGAAACCACACTCCAGTGTATGAAACCAACCTCCAGGCGATTTGATGTATCTTTATCACTCTGTTATACGGAATATTGATTCATTTGAATCTCAAGTCTCCAGGACAAATGGTTACTATGTTATGAGGAAAAAAAGAATATTTGTATGAAAAAAAGTGAGTTTCTGAGCTTCAACCCCGATGCGGCACGGGTTAATGTTATCTGATCGACCTAAAACTTTGGGAATCTCATTATCCAGTCAAATGGCACCTTTTAGGGGGCTGGCACAAGTGATTTTCTAGAAAAAAAAATGAAATTTCTTAAATAAATATAATAAATTAAATTATGTTATTCAGCTTTTCCCATCTGAAAACGTGGTCCGTTTTAGCAAATGTGCCTTTTTACGCATACACCTAGAAACCACACTCCAGTGTATGAAACCAACCTCCAGCGATTTGATGTATCTTATCACTCTGTTATACGGAATATTGATTCATTTGAATCTCAAGTCTCCAGGACAAATGGTTACTATGTTATGAGGAAAAAAGAATATTTGTATGAAAAAAGTGAGTTTCTGAGCTTCAACCCCGATGCGGCACGGGTTAATGTTATCTGATCGACCTAAAACTTTGGGAATCTCATTATCCAGTCAATGGCAACCTTTTAGGGGGCTGGCACAAGTGATTTTTTCTAGAAAAAAAATGAATTTCTTAATAAATATAATAACTTAAATTATGTTATTCAGCTTTTCCCATCTGAAAACGTGGGTCCGTTTTAGCAAATGTGCCTTTTTACGCATACACCTAGAAACCACACTCCAGTGTATGAAAACCAACCTCTCAGGCGATTTGATGTATCTTTATCACTCTGTATACGGAATATTGATTCATTTGATCTCAAGTCTCCAGGACAAATGTTACTATGTTATGAGGAAAAAAGAATATTTGTATGAAAAAAAGTGAGTTTCTGAGCTTCAACCCCGATGCGGCACGGTTAATGTTATCTGATCGACCTAAAACTTTGGGAATCTCATTATCCAGTCAAATGGCACCTTTTAGGGGGCTGGCACAAGTGATTTTCTAGAAAAAAAATGAAATTTCTTAAATAAATATAATAAATTAAATTATGGTTATTCAGCTTTTCCCATCTGAAAACGTGGTCCGTTTTAGCAAATGTGCCTTTTTACGCATACACCTAGAACCACCTCCA
>CM019179.2:68295359-68340092 GCA_009739505.2 Apolygus lucorum
ATGACGTGTCATTGTGAAGTATGATTTGTGATTTCGAGTTTTGAATGAAGTTGAATTCAAGTTGGTTGACGTGAAAAGTTTATGTCAATAAAAGGAGTAATCAAATAGTAGAGTCAATCGTAATTAGTCACATTTCCCACATTCCCACATATTTTACTAATATCGGAATGTGACTAATTACGATTGACTCTACTATTTGATTACTCCTTTTATTGACATAAACTTTTCACGTCAACCAACTTGAATTCAACTTCATTCAAAACTCGAAATCACAAATCATACTTCACAATGACACGTCATACAACTTTCATCGGAATTCTGGAAACAACAGTAACTAGGCAACGGAATAATAATAACAACTGCTGACGCATCTCGCTAATTCCCGCGATTCCTACACTCGACCATCATCACAACTAGACCCCAAATGGAGCCTACATACCAAATTTCATCAAAATCTGTCAATGCTAAGTGGGGAAAGTGCCGCGGACGGCGGACGGACGGCCAAATTTTTATTCGATTTTTGGATTCTACGTATCTTGAAACGTAAACCATCAAAATTTGATGATGATAGACAATTTTTTTCTTGGTCGATTCCATAGGTTCGTTATTGAAAATAGTAAACCAACATTATTCAAAATAATAAACCATCATTATTGAAAATAATAAACCAAAAAGTTGGGAATAACATCAGAGAGAAAGGAAATTTAGTTAAGTAGGTACATACTTATAATAAAACCGTGGAGGTTTTAAATTTGTGCGAATCGAATAATTACGGCCGTCTAGTGCGTAATTTTCCGAACAATATGTTCGTATAAAGTTCCGCAGGCGGTAATCCCCACTATAATAATCCATCCTGCTTGATTCGTCGCTTCAAAACACAAACATTCAATTACAAGTTTCTTCTCCTCACAATTTAATGAAGCATGGAAGTAGAACCGTCAAATTTTGAAATCAGCTGTAAAATCGAGGTTCAGCGTACTTTTCAAAAATGCCGCTAGACCGCAGCAACGGCTGCTCGTCTTTCGGCGGCGAGACGCAAGTATCTTGATGGCTCCTCGTCCTCGAGGAGATGGGAGCCATCAACCACCATCCCACCATCCCACCATCCATCTTCACCATTGAATCCATCTCCATCCGGGTCGGATTCATCATCTGAGTTGCAGCTTAAATATCCAGCCATCCATGGTTTCAAATACTGGATCATGGTAGTTGTTTTGTGAGGCTCTTCTGAAGATACGATCCTTCGGTCGTCATTGGGTTTGGTTCGCTTGATCCTATAAGGACCAAGATATTTCGTATGCAACTTTGAACCAGGTTGTGTTCTTCTTATTGCAACCATGTCTCCAACATTGTGTAGTCTTGGCTTCTTGCGTCTCCTATTGAATATTCTTTTGTCTTCGGACTGCATCTTCTCAATGTTCTTCTTCGCCTTGGTACGGATTTTGTCTTGCTCTTCATTAAAATTAATCGGCATCTCTTCATCAATCAGTCGCATCAACTCAGCTGTATCTTTCAGTCTCATTTCTGTTCCCGTCGTCAGCTTGAAGGGTGTACATCCAGTGCTTCGGCTAGGTGTCGGACTAATCATTCGCTGGTCAACGTCAACATATTTTCCAGGTTTATATGACTTAACCACACCCATCGTATCTGAATCATTGCTTATTACATCTTTGTGCTCACAATCAACGTCTATTCCATATACATGTGGAACATGCACCTCTATCCTTCTCACAGTTATCACTTTACCTCCTTGTAGTGAAATGGCCGTCTGCTTTAATAATCCTTCTCCCAAAATGAGTGGGTATCGACTCACTCCATCAGGAATTACGTGAACCTGTAACCTGTAAGATGAATCATCAATGACAAAGTCGTCATAAAAGGATCCCAACGTTGACAATTGCACCGAACCCACACCTTGATATCTTACGGGCAATCCACGGAGTTCAACATTTAACCTCCGAAAGATCGATTCAGTCATCAGCGTCAAATCACTACCACTATCTAATAATGCTCTCATACAGACACCATGCACCGTAACTTCCACAGTTGGCTTCGTTTCTGCTTGCTCCCTTGAAATACAGTAACTGGTGGGACATTTTGGAGCAATGTGACCAAATAAATTGCATTTAAAACATTTAGGTCCTTTCTCTTTATCAGGACAAGTATCAACAACGTGAGATTCAGATCCACATGAGAAACAACGCTTTCCAATATTCTCAGACCTGACAACTGGATGCCTGTTGTGGTTAGATGTTACTAATCTTGAATTTTCAATCTTTTTGTTCTTTCGACCGTCGTTATTCTTCATGCCATCAAACTTGCGCTCTTTCATTGTCTCATACATGTCCAATTTTTTCCGGAACTCCTTGTATGTGCTGGCTCCATAGAGTATGGTCTTTGATCCAATGTCATCATCAATACCGTCAATCACATATTGCATGACAGATTCCACCTCAACACTTTGACATTGAGCGGCTATATCCATCATTTTGTAAAAATATTCCTTTAATGTCTCGGATCGTAACTTTCTCCTAGCAGTAAGTTCTTTATGAACAAGTTTGCTGCTTACGTTATTCGTAAATTCGTTCTTGAGAGCCCTTGACATTTTACTCCAAGTCTTATGTGTTCTTTCGTGCTTAATAAACAGTGCTGCTGACCTGAACTGGCATAACTCGCTCAACTCCTCAAATTGTCTCAACCAACTCGTGATTGTCTTCGTTTTATCATCTCCACTGAAAGTTGCAATTGATTCCTCTATATCCTTGAAAGAAATCACTTGGGATACTCTACGCGGCTTATGGGTTGATTTTGATTTACGTTTTGAGCGTACGCTGAAATTAGAATAATATTCATCATCATCATCATCTGTAATTGGCTCTTCCTCGTCAGTCTTCTCATCACCATCAGACTCCTCGGTATCGTTCGCATCGTCACACTCTTCGTCCTCATCGAAGAGATCGAAGCTATAAACAAATTGAAAACACCTACTAATACCTCGGAACTTCAGAGATTTTTAGGAATGACAACCTATTTGGCAAAATTTATTCAAAATTTTTCCACGTTGACCACTCCCCTGCGAAAACTACTATCAAAAGAAATTGCTTGGGTGTGGGATGCAGACCAAGACGTAGCGTTTTCAAAACTGAAAAAGGTCCTAGCATCACCTCCTTTACTGCGTTTCTATGATCCTAATTTGCCAATAAAACTATCTGTGGATGCAAGCTCTTATGCTGTAGGTGCTGTTTTGATGCAAGAGAATCAGCCAATTGCGTACTCTTCAAAATCTCTGACCAAGACTCAACAAGCCTACAGCCAACTCGAAAAAGAAGCGCTGGCAATATCGATTGCGTGTCACAAATTCCACGAATACATTTGGGGATCGCGTAACTTGACTATAGAGACTGACCACAAACCCCTAGAGTCGATTTTCAAGAAACCCCTTCATGAGACCCCTCCTCGTTTGAAGAGGATCATAATGGAAATAATTCCATACTTGCCTAGAATAGAATACAAAAGGGGCAGGGAGTTACATGTGGCAGACATCTTGAGTCGTGACTGCGAAAACGATGAAGCTAAAGATGAAGCACAATTACCATTCACAGTAGACCTCATAGTAGCTATGTCCAAAACAAGGGTTGAAGAAGCACAGGCTCTAACCAGTCTTGACAAAGAATTAGCTCCTCTCAAGGACACAATTTTAAGTGGGTGGCCGGAAGAAAAATCGATGTTACCGGATATAATACAGAAACACTGGGCGTATAGAGACGAGTTAGCAGTCCATGAAGATCTGGTTTTCAAAGGAAACCGACTGTTCGTTCCCGAACCACTTCGCCCTCTAATATTGAAGCACATACACATGGGACACCGAGGAGTTCAAGCATCCCTCCAAGTAGGACGAGAACATGTTTTCTGGCCAAATTTGTCAAAGGAAATAACTGATTTCGTGAGAAAATGTACAACGTGCAACAAATTTCAAATAAACAATCAAGAAGAAGAAATCATGGATCAGCCCTCACCGACAAGACCTTGGGCTGAAGTTGGAACCGATTTGTACCACTCATCAGGGAAGGATTACTTACCTTGTAGTAGCCGATTCATATTCAGGCTTCTATGACTTCGTTGAACTCAGAAACACAACGTCATACAATGTAATTCAAGAGCTGAAGAAGTGGTTCTCGGTACACGGTATCCCGGAAGTGTTACTGTCCGATGGTGGTACACAATACACCTCCCACGAATTCAGACAGTTCGTGAGTGATTGGCAATTCAACCATAGGATATCAAGCCCTCACTTTCCCCGTTCGAATGGTTTGGCCGAGAGGTATGTCCAAGAGGCAAGGCTTCTTCGCCAGAAGTGTCGAGAAGAGAAGACAGATCCGTACCTCGCTCTACTCCATCAGCGGAACGTTCCCAGAGGCTCGTTGGGATCGCCCGTTCAACGTTTAATGTGTCGCAGAACTAGGACACTTCTACCCAACACGTCCTCGTTGCTCAAGCCTCAAATCATAGACCATGTTACCAGCAAATTGGAAGCTATTCGGAATAAAAATAACTCTCACGCAAATCAACGTAAGAAACCCTCTCTTGACTACGCGGAAGGTGAAGAAGTGCTGTACAGGGTTGAACCGAGGAATTGGCAGCTTGCGAAGATAGTAAGAAGAGGACCACAGCCAAGGTCGTACATAATAGAAGATAGAAACGGACGGCAATATAGAAGAAACTCCTGGTTCTTGAGGAAGCAATCACAAGAACCTCAGACTTCCACACCAGACCAATCCGACAACATACCAGCACTCAGACGATCGACAAGAACTGTCACTCAACCGACCCGACTCAACTATGCATAACTTCGTTAGTTCGCTAAAGAAAGGGAGATGACGTGAGCTAGGTACCTACCTACAGCTTCATATCGGACTGCTGCTACCTACCTCAGGCGAGCTAACTCTAATATGATTGAACCGATTCCAAATTGACATTCACCTGACATTCGACTGTACTGCGCAACTCTCAATTCACAACTTCACTACTTTTGACGTTCTATACTTTACAATATTAATTTGGTACATAACAATTTCCAATATGAGTAATGTTTTATAAAGTTATGTAAGTAATTATTCTTTCTACACACGTACTTATCATAAGTGTGAGAACTGGATAATGAGATTCCCAAAGTTTTAGGTCGATCAGATAACATTAACCCGTGCCGCATCGGGGTTGGAGCTCAGAAACTCACTTTTTTTCATACTTACAAATATTCTTTTTTTCCTCATAACATAGTAACCATTTGTCCTGGAGACTTGAGATTCAAATGAATCAATATTCCGTATAACAGAGTGATAAAGATACATCAAATCGCCTGGAGGTTGGTTTCATACACTGGAGTGTGGTTTCTAGGTGTATGCGTAAAAAGGCACATTAGCTAAAACGGACCACGTTTTCAGATGGGAAAAGCTGAATAACATAATTTAATTTATTATATTTATTTAAGAAATTTCATTTTTTTTCTAGAAAATCACTTGTGCCAGCCCCCTAAAAGGTGCCATTTGACTGGATAATGAGATTCCCAAAGTTTTAGGTCGATCAGATAACATTAACCCGTGCCGCATCGGGGTTGAAGCTCAGAAACTCACTTTTTTTCATACAAATATTCTTTTTTTCCTCATAACATAGTAACCATTTGTCCTGGAGACTTGAGATTCAAATGAATCAATATTCCGTATAACAGAGTGATAAAGATACATCAAATCGCCTGGAGGTTGGTTTCATACACTGGAGTGTGGTTTCTAGGTGTATGCGTAAAAAGGCACATTTGCTAAAACGGACCACGTTTTCAGATGGGAAAAGCTGAATAACATAATTTAATTTATTATATTTATTTAAGAAATTTCATTTTTTTTCTAGAAAATCACTTGTGCCAGCCCCCTAAAAGGTGCCATTTGACTGGATAATGAGATTCCCAAAGTTTTAGGTCGATCAGATAACATTAACCCGTGCCGCATCGGGGTTGAAGCTCAGAACTCACTTTTTTTCATACAAATATTCTTTTTTTCCTCATAACATAGTAACCATTTGTCCTGGAGACTTGAGATTCAAATGAATCAATATTCCGTATAACAGAGTGATAAAGATACATCAAATCGCCTGGAGGTTGGTTTCATACACTGGAGTGTGGTTTCTAGGTGTATGCGTAAAAAGGCACATTTGCTAAAACGGACCACGTTTTCAGATGGGAAAAGCTGAATAACATAATTTAATTTATTATATTTATTTAAGAAATTTCATTTTTTTTCTAGAAAATCACTTGTGCCAGCCCCCTAAAAGGTGCCATTTGACTGGATAATGAGATTCCCAAAGTTTTAGGTCGATCAGATAACATTAACCCGTGCCGCATCGGGGTTGAAGCTCAGAAACTCACTTTTTTTCATACAAATATTCTTTTTTTCCTCATAACATAGTAACCATTTGTCCTGGAGACTTGAGATTCAAATGAATCAATATTCCGTATAACAGAGTGATAAAGATACATCAAATCGCCTGGAGGTTGGTTTCATACACTGGAGTGTGGTTTCTAGGTGTATGCGTAAAAAGGCACATTTGCTAAAACGGACCACGTTTTCAGATGGGAAAAGCTGAATAACATAATTTAATTTATTATATTTATTTAAGAAATTTCATTTTTTTTCTAGAAAATCACTTGTGCCAGCCCCCTAAAAGGTGCCATTTGACTGGATAATGAGATTCCCAAAGTTTTAGGTCGATCAGATAACATTAACCCGTGCCGCATCGGGGTTGAAGCTCAGAAACTCACTTTTTTTCATACAAATATTCTTTTTTTCCTCATAACATAGTAACCATTTGTCCTGGAGACTTGAGATTCAAATGAATCAATATTCCGTATAACAGAGTGATAAAGATACATCAAATCGCCTGGAGGTTGGTTTCATACACTGGAGTGTGGTTTCTAGGTGTATGCGTAAAAAGGCACATTTGCTAAAACGGACCACGTTTTCAGATGGGAAAAGCTGAATAACATAATTTAATTTATTATATTTATTTAAGAAATTTCATTTTTTTCTAGAAAATCACTTGTGCCAGCCCCCTAAAAGGTGCCATTTGACTGGATAATGAGATTCCCAAAGTTTTAGGTCGATCAGATAACATTAACCCGTGCCGCATCGGGGTTGAAGCTCAGAAACTCACTTTTTTTCATACAAATATTCTTTTTTTCCTCATAACATAGTAACCATTTGTCCTGGAGACTTGAGATTCAAATGAATCAATATTCCGTATAACAGAGTGATAAAGATACATCAAATCGCCTGGAGGTTGGTTTCATACACTGGAGTGTGGTTTCTAGGTGTATGCGTAAAAAGGCACATTTGCTAAAACGGACCACGTTTTCAGATGGGAAAAGCTGAATAACATAATTTAATTTATTATATTTATTTAAGAAATTTCATTTTTTTTCTAGAAAATCACTTGTGCCAGCCCCCTAAAAGGTGCCATTTGACTGGATAATGAGATTCCCAAAGTTTTAGGTCGATCAGATAACATTAACCCGTGCCGCATCGGGGTTGAAGCTCAGAAACTCACTTTTTTTCATACAAATATTCTTTTTTTCCTCATAACATAGTAACCATTTGTCCTGGAGACTTGAGATTCAAATGAATCAATATTCCGTATAACAGAGTGATAAAGATACATCAAATCGCCTGGAGGTTGGTTTCATACACTGGAGTGTGGTTTCTAGGTGTATGCGTAAAAAGGCACATTTGCTAAAATGGACCACGTTTTCAGATGGGAAAAGCTGAATAACATAATTTAATTTATTATATTTATTTAAGAAATTTCATTTTTTTTCTAGAAAATCACTTGTGCCAGCCCCCTAAAAGGTGCCATTTGACTGGATAATGAGATTCCCAAAGTTTTAGGTCGATCAGATAACATTAACCCGTGCCGCATCGGGGTTGAAGCTCAGAAACTCACTTTTTTCATACAAATATTCTTTTTTTCCTCATAACATAGTAACCATTTGTCCTGGAGACTTGAGATTCAAATGAATCAATATTCCGTATAACAGAGTGATAAAGATACATCAAATCGCCTGGAGGTTGGTTTCATACACTGGAGTGTGGTTTCTAGGTGTATGCGTAAAAAGGCACATTTGCTAAAACGGACCACGTTTTCAGATGGGAAAAGCTGAATAACATAATTTAATTTATTATATTTATTTAAGAAATTTCATTTTTTTTCTAGAAAATCACTTGTGCCAGCCCCCTAAAAGGTGCCATTTGACTGGATAATGAGATTCCCAAAGTTTTAGGTCGATCAGATAACATTAACCCGTGCCGCATCGGGGTTGAAGCTCAGAAACTCACTTTTTTTCATACAAATATTCTTTTTTTCCTCATAACATAGTAACCATTTGTCCTGGAGACTTGAGATTCAAATGAATCAATATTCCGTATAACAGAGTGATAAAGATACATCAAATCGCCTGGAGGTTGGTTTCATACACTGGAGTGTGGTTTCTAGGTGTATGCGTAAAAAGGCACATTTGCTAAAACGGACCACGTTTTCAGATGGGAAAAGCTGAATAACATAATTTAATTTATTATATTTATTTAAGAAATTTCATTTTTTTTTCTAGAAAATCACTTGTGCCAGCCCCCTAAAAGGTGCCATTTGACTGGATAATGAGATTCCCAAAGTTTTAGGTCGATCAGATAACATTAACCCGTGCCGCATCGGGGTTGAAGCTCAGAAACTCACTTTTTTTCATACAAATATTCTTTTTTTCCTCATAACATAGTAACCATTTGTCCTGGAGACTTGAGATTCAAATGAATCAATATTCCGTATAACAGAGTGATAAAGATACATCAAATCGCCTGGAGGTTGGTTTCATACACTGGAGTGTGGTTTCTAGGTGTATGCGTAAAAAGGCACATTTGCTAAAACGGACCACGTTTTCAGATGGGAAAAGCTGAATAACATAATTTAATTTATTATATTTATTTAAGAAATTTCATTTTTTTTCTAGAAAATCACTTGTGCCAGCCCCCTAAAAGGTGCCATTTGACTGGATAATGAGATTCCCAAAGTTTTAGGTCGATCAGATAACATTAACCCGTGCCGCATCGGGGTTGAAGCTCAGAAACTCACTTTTTTTCATACAAATATTCTTTTTTTCCTCATAACATAGTAACCATTTGTCCTGGAGACTTGAGATTCAAATGAATCAATATTCCGTATAACAGAGTGATAAAGATACATCAAATCGCCTGGAGGTTGGTTTCATACACTGGAGTGTGGTTTCTAGGTGTATGCGTAAAAAGGCACATTTGCTAAAACGGACCACGTTTTCAGATGGGAAAAGCTGAATAACATAATTTAATTTATTATATTTATTTAAGAAATTTCATTTTTTTCTAGAAAATCACTTGTGCCAGCCCCCTAAAAGGTGCCATTTGACTGGATAATGAGATTCCCAAAGTTTTAGGTCGATCAGATAACATTAACCCGTGCCGCATCGGGGTTGAAGCTCAGAAACTCACTTTTTTTCATACAAATATTCTTTTTTTCCTCATAACATAGTAACCATTTGTCCTGGAGACTTGAGATTCAAATGAATCAATATTCCGTATAACAGAGTGATAAAGATACATCAAATCGCCTGGAGGTTGGTTTCATACACTGGAGTGTGGTTTCTAGGTGTATGCGTAAAAAGGCACATTTGCTAAAACGGACCACGTTTTCAGATGGGAAAAGCTGAATAACATAATTTAATTTATTATATTTATTTAAGAAATTTCATTTTTTTTCTAGAAAATCACTTGTGCCAGCCCCCTAAAAGGTGCCATTTGACTGGATAATGAGATTCCCAAAGTTTTAGGTCGATCAGATAACATTAACCCGTGCCGCATCGGGGTTGAAGCTCAGAAACTCACTTTTTTTCATACAAATATTCTTTTTTTCCTCATAACATAGTAACCATTTGTCCTGGAGACTTGAGATTCAAATGAATCAATATTCCGTATAACAGAGTGATAAAGATACATCAAATCGCCTGGAGGTTGGTTTCATACACTGGAGTGTGGTTTCTAGGTGTATGCGTAAAAAGGCACATTTGCTAAAACGGACCACGTTTTCAGATGGGAAAAGCTGAATAACATAATTTAATTTATTATATTTATTTAAGAAATTTCATTTTTTTTCTAGAAAATCACTTGTGCCAGCCCCCTAAAAGGTGCCATTTGACTGGATAATGAGATTCCCAAAGTTTTAGGTCGATCAGATAACATTAACCCGTGCCGCATCGGGGTTGAAGCTCAGAAACTCACTTTTTTTCATACAAATATTCTTTTTTTCCTCATAACATAGTAACCATTTGTCCTGGAGACTTGAGATTCAAATGAATCAATATTCCGTATAACAGAGTGATAAAGATACATCAAATCGCCTGGAGGTTGGTTTCATACACTGGAGTGTGGTTTCTAGGTGTATGCGTAAAAAGGCACATTTGCTAAAACGGACCACGTTTTCAGATGGGAAAAGCTGAATAACATAATTTAATTTATTATATTTATTTAAGAAATTTCATTTTTTTCTAGAAAATCACTTGTGCCAGCCCCCTAAAAGGTGCCATTTGACTGGATAATGAGATTCCCAAAGTTTTAGGTCGATCAGATAACATTAACCCGTGCCGCATCGGGGTTGAAGCTCAGAAACTCACTTTTTTCATACAAATATTCTTTTTTTCCTCATAACATAGTAACCATTTGTCCTGGAGACTTGAGATTCAAATGAATCAATATTCCGTATAACAGAGTGATAAAGATACATCAAATCGCCTGGAGGTTGGTTTCATACACTGGAGTGTGGTTTCTAGGTGTATGCGTAAAAAGGCACATTTGCTAAAACGGACCACGTTTTCAGATGGGAAAAGCTGAATAACATAATTTAATTTATTATATTTATTTAAGAAATTTCATTTTTTTTCTAGAAAATCACTTGTGCCAGCCCCCTAAAAGGTGCCATTTGACTGGATAATGAGATTCCCAAAGTTTTAGGTCGATCAGATAACATTAACCCGTGCCGCATCGGGGTTGAAGCTCAGAAACTCACTTTTTTTCATACAAATATTCTTTTTTTCCTCATAACATAGTAACCATTTGTCCTGGAGACTTGAGATTCAAATGAATCAATATTCCGTATAACAGAGTGATAAAGATACATCAAATCGCCTGGAGGTTGGTTTCATACACTGGAGTGTGGTTTCTAGGTGTATGCGTAAAAAGGCACATTTGCTAAAACGGACCACGTTTTCAGATGGGAAAAGCTGAATAACATAATTTAATTTATTATATTTATTTAAGAAATTTCATTTTTTTTCTAGAAAATCACTTGTGCCAGCCCCCTAAAAGGTGCCATTTGACTGGATAATGAGATTCCCAAAGTTTTAGGTCGATCAGATAACATTAACCCGTGCCGCATCGGGGTTGAAGCTCAGAAACTCACTTTTTTTCATACAAATATTCTTTTTTTCCTCATAACATAGTAACCATTTGTCCTGGAGACTTGAGATTCAAATGAATCAATATTCCGTATAACAGAGTGATAAAGATACATCAAATCGCCTGGAGGTTGGTTTCATACACTGGAGTGTGGTTTCTAGGTGTATGCGTAAAAAGGCACATTTGCTAAAACGGACCACGTTTTCAGATGGGAAAAGCTGAATAACATAATTTAATTTATTATATTTATTTAAGAAATTTCATTTTTTTCTAGAAAATCACTTGTGCCAGCCCCCTAAAAGGTGCCATTTGACTGGATAATGAGATTCCCAAAGTTTTAGGTCGATCAGATAACATTAACCCGTGCCGCATCGGGGTTGAAGCTCAGAAACTCACTTTTTTTCATACAAATATTCTTTTTTTCCTCATAACATAGTAACCATTTGTCCTGGAGACTTGAGATTCAAATGAATCAATATTCCGTATAACAGAGTGATAAAGATACATCAAATCGCCTGGAGGTTGGTTTCATACACTGGAGTGTGGTTTCTAGGTGTATGCGTAAAAAGGCACATTTGCTAAAACGGACCACGTTTTCAGATGGGAAAAGCTGAATAACATAATTTAATTTATTATATTTATTTAAGAAATTTCATTTTTTTTCTAGAAAATCACTTGTGCCAGCCCCCTAAAAGGTGCCATTTGACTGGATAATGAGATTCCCAAAGTTTTAGGTCGATCAGATAACATTAACCCGTGCCGCATCGGGGTTGAAGCTCAGAAACTCACTTTTTTTCATACAAATATTCTTTTTTTCCTCATAACATAGTAACCATTTGTCCTGGAGACTTGAGATTCAAATGAATCAATATTCCGTATAACAGAGTGATAAAGATACATCAAATCGCCTGGAGGTTGGTTTCATACACTGGAGTGTGGTTTCTAGGTGTATGCGTAAAAAGGCACATTTGCTAAAACGGACCACGTTTTCAGATGGGAAAAGCTGAATAACATAATTTAATTTATTATATTTATTTAAGAAATTTCATTTTTTTTCTAGAAAATCACTTGTGCCAGCCCCCTAAAAGGTGCCATTTGACTGGATAATGAGATTCCCAAAGTTTTAGGTCGATCAGATAACATTAACCCGTGCCGCATCGGGGTTGAAGCTCAGAAACTCACTTTTTTTCATACAAATATTCTTTTTTTCCTCATAACATAGTAACCATTTGTCCTGGAGACTTGAGATTCAAATGAATCAATATTCCGTATAACAGAGTGATAAAGATACATCAAATCGCCTGGAGGTTGGTTTCATACACTGGAGTGTGGTTTCTAGGTGTATGCGTAAAAAGGCACATTTGCTAAAACGGACCACGTTTTCAGATGGGAAAAGCTGAATAACATAATTTAATTTATTATATTTATTTAAGAAATTTCATTTTTTTTCTAGAAAATCACTTGTGCCAGCCCCCTAAAAGGTGCCATTTGACTGGATAATGAGATTCCCAAAGTTTTAGGTCGATCAGATAACATTAACCCGTGCCGCATCGGGGTTGAAGCTCAGAAACTCACTTTTTTTCATACAAATATTCTTTTTTTCCTCATAACATAGTAACCATTTGTCCTGGAGACTTGAGATTCAAATGAATCAATATTCCGTATAACAGAGTGATAAAGATACATCAAATCGCCTGGAGGTTGGTTTCATACACTGGAGTGTGGTTTCTAGGTGTATGCGTAAAAAGGCACATTTGCTAAAACGGACCACGTTTTCAGATGGGAAAAGCTGAATAACATAATTTAATTTATTATATTTATTTAAGAAATTTCATTTTTTTTCTAGAAAATCACTTGTGCCAGCCCCCTAAAAGGTGCCATTTGACTGGATAATGAGATTCCCAAAGTTTTAGGTCGATCAGATAACATTAACCCGTGCCGCATCGGGGTTGAAGCTCAGAAACTCACTTTTTTTCATACAAATATTCTTTTTTTCCTCATGACATAGTAACCATTTGTCCTGGAGACTTGAGATTCAAATGAATCAATATTCCGTATAACAGAGTGATAAAGATACATCAAATCGCCTGGAGGTTGGTTTCATACACTGGAGTGTGGTTTCTAGGTGTATGCGTAAAAAGGCACATTTGCTAAAACGGACCACGTTTTCAGATGGGAAAAGCTGAATAACATAATTTAATTTATTATATTTATTTAAGAAATTTCATTTTTTTTCTAGAAAATCACTTGTGCCAGCCCCCTAAAAGGTGCCATTTGACTGGATAATGAGATTCCCAAAGTTTTAGGTCGATCAGATAACATTAACCCGTGCCGCATCGGGGTTGAAGCTCAGAAACTCACTTTTTTTCATACAAATATTCTTTTTTTCCTCATAACATAGTAACCATTTGTCCTGGAGACTTGAGATTCAAATGAATCAATATTCCGTATAACAGAGTGATAAAGATACATCAAATCGCCTGGAGGTTGGTTTCATACACTGGAGTGTGGTTTCTAGGTGTATGCGTAAAAAGGCACATTTGCTAAAACGGACCACGTTTTCAGATGGGAAAAGCTGAATAACATAATTTAATTTATTATATTTATTTAAGAAATTTCATTTTTTTTCTAGAAAATCACTTGTGCCAGCCCCCTAAAAGGTGCCATTTGACTGGATAATGAGATTCCCAAAGTTTTAGGTCGATCAGATAACATTAACCCGTGCCGCATCGGGGTTGAAGCTCAGAAACTCACTTTTTTTCATACAAATATTCTTTTTTTCCTCATAACATAGTAACCATTTGTCCTGGAGACTTGAGATTCAAATGAATCAATATTCCGTATAACAGAGTGATAAAGATACATCAAATCGCCTGGAGGTTGGTTTCATACACTGGAGTGTGGTTTCTAGGTGTATGCGTAAAAAGGCACATTTGCTAAAACGGACCACGTTTTCAGATGGGAAAAGCTGAATAACATAATTTAATTTATTATATTTATTTAAGAAATTTCATTTTTTTTCTAGAAAATCACTTGTGCCAGCCCCCTAAAAGGTGCCA
Organism: Apolygus lucorum; assembly: GCA_009739505.2. Classification (NCBI taxonomy): domain Eukaryota; kingdom Metazoa; phylum Arthropoda; class Insecta; order Hemiptera; family Miridae; genus Apolygus; species Apolygus lucorum. The sequence continues at coordinate 68,309,935 of CM019179.2, forward strand.
TTTGACTGGATAATGAGATTCCCAAAGTTTTAGGTCGATCAGATAACATTAACCCGTGCCGCATCGGGGTTGAAGCTCAGAAACTCACTTTTTTTCATACAAATATTCTTTTTTTCCTCATAACATAGTAACCATTTGTCCTGGAGACTTGAGATTCAAATGAATCAATATTCCGTATAACAGAGTGATAAAGATACATCAAATCGCCTGGAGGTTGGTTTCATACACTGGAGTGTGGTTTCTAGGTGTATGCGTAAAAAGGCACATTTGCTAAAACGGACCACGTTTTCAGATGGGAAAAGCTGAATAACATAATTTAATTTATTATATTTATTTAAGAAATTTCATTTTTTTTCTAGAAAATCACTTGTGCCAGCCCCCTAAAAGGTGCCATTTGACTGGATAATGAGATTCCCAAAGTTTTAGGTCGATCAGATAACATTAACCCGTGCCGCATCGGGGTTGAAGCTCAGAAACTCACTTTTTTTCATACAAATATTCTTTTTTTCCTCATAACATAGTAACCATTTGTCCTGGAGACTTGAGATTCAAATGAATCAATATTCCGTATAACAGAGTGATAAAGATACATCAAATCGCCTGGAGGTTGGTTTCATACACTGGAGTGTGGTTTCTAGGTGTATGCGTAAAAAGGCACATTTGCTAAAACGGACCACGTTTTCAGATGGGAAAAGCTGAATAACATAATTTAATTTATTATATTTATTTAAGAAATTTCATTTTTTTTCTAGAAAATCACTTGTGCCAGCCCCCTAAAAGGTGCCATTTGACTGGATAATGAGATTCCCAAAGTTTTAGGTCGATCAGATAACATTAACCCGTGCCGCATCGGGGTTGAAGCTCAGAAACTCACTTTTTTTCATACAAATATTCTTTTTTTCCTCATAACATAGTAACCATTTGTCCTGGAGACTTGAGATTCAAATGAATCAATATTCCGTATAACAGAGTGATAAAGATACATCAAATCGCCTGGAGGTTGGTTTCATACACTGGAGTGTGGTTTCTAGGTGTATGCGTAAAAAGGCACATTTGCTAAAACGGACCACGTTTTCAGATGGGAAAAGCTGAATAACATAATTTAATTTATTATATTTATTTAAGAAATTTCATTTTTTTTCTAGAAAATCACTTGTGCCAGCCCCCTAAAAGGTGCCATTTGACTGGATAATGAGATTCCCAAAGTTTTAGGTCGATCAGATAACATTAACCCGTGCCGCATCGGGGTTGAAGCTCAGAAACTCACTTTTTTTCATACAAATATTCTTTTTTTCCTCATAACATAGTAACCATTTGTCCTGGAGACTTGAGATTCAAATGAATCAATATTCCGTATAACAGAGTGATAAAGATACATCAAATCGCCTGGAGGTTGGTTTCATACACTGGAGTGTGGTTTCTAGGTGTATGCGTAAAAAGGCACATTTGCTAAAACGGACCACGTTTTCAGATGGGAAAAGCTGAATAACATAATTTAATTTATTATATTTATTTAAGAAATTTCATTTTTTTTCTAGAAAATCACTTGTGCCAGCCCCCTAAAAGGTGCCATTTGACTGGATAATGAGATTCCCAAAGTTTTAGGTCGATCAGATAACATTAACCCGTGCCGCATCGGGGTTGAAGCTCAGAAACTCACTTTTTTTCATACAAATATTCTTTTTTTCCTCATAACATAGTAACCATTTGTCCTGGAGACTTGAGATTCAAATGAATCAATATTCCGTATAACAGAGTGATAAAGATACATCAAATCGCCTGGAGGTTGGTTTCATACACTGGAGTGTGGTTTCTAGGTGTATGCGTAAAAAGGCACATTTGCTAAAACGGACCACGTTTTCAGATGGGAAAAGCTGAATAACATAATTTAATTTATTATATTTATTTAAGAAATTTCATTTTTTTTCTAGAAAATCACTTGTGCCAGCCCCCTAAAAGGTGCCATTTGACTGGATAATGAGATTCCCAAAGTTTTAGGTCGATCAGATAACATTAACCCGTGCCGCATCGGGGTTGAAGCTCAGAAACTCACTTTTTTTCATACAAATATTCTTTTTTTCCTCATAACATAGTAACCATTTGTCCTGGAGACTTGAGATTCAAATGAATCAATATTCCGTATAACAGAGTGATAAAGATACATCAAATCGCCTGGAGGTTGGTTTCATACACTGGAGTGTGGTTTCTAGGTGTATGCGTAAAAAGGCACATTTGCTAAAACGGACCACGTTTTCAGATGGGAAAAGCTGAATAACATAATTTAATTTATTATATTTATTTAAGAAATTTCATTTTTTTTCTAGAAAATCACTTGTGCCAGCCCCCTAAAAGGTGCCATTTGACTGGATAATGAGATTCCCAAAGTTTTAGGTCGATCAGATAACATTAACCCGTGCCGCATCGGGGTTGAAGCTCAGAAACTCACTTTTTTTCATACAAATATTCTTTTTTTCCTCATAACATAGTAACCATTTGTCCTGGAGACTTGAGATTCAAATGAATCAATATTCCGTATAACAGAGTGATAAAGATACATCAAATCGCCTGGAGGTTGGTTTCATACACTGGAGTGTGGTTTCTAGGTGTATGCGTAAAAAGGCACATTTGCTAAAACGGACCACGTTTTCAGATGGGAAAAGCTGAATAACATAATTTAATTTATTATATTTATTTAAGAAATTTCATTTTTTTTCTAGAAAATCACTTGTGCCAGCCCCCTAAAAGGTGCCATTTGACTGGATAATGAGATTCCCAAAGTTTTAGGTCGATCAGATAACATTAACCCGTGCCGCATCGGGGTTGAAGCTCAGAAACTCACTTTTTTTCATACAAATATTCTTTTTTTCCTCATAACATAGTAACCATTTGTCCTGGAGACTTGAGATTCAAATGAATCAATATTCCGTATAACAGAGTGATAAAGATACATCAAATCGCCTGGAGGTTGGTTTCATACACTGGAGTGTGGTTTCTAGGTGTATGCGTAAAAAGGCACATTTGCTAAAACGGACCACGTTTTCAGATGGGAAAAGCTGAATAACATAATTTAATTTATTATATTTATTTAAGAAATTTCATTTTTTTTCTAGAAAATCACTTGTGCCAGCCCCCTAAAAGGTGCCATTTGACTGGATAATGAGATTCCCAAAGTTTTAGGTCGATCAGATAACATTAACCCGTGCCGCATCGGGGTTGAAGCTCAGAAACTCACTTTTTTTCATACAAATATTCTTTTTTTCCTCATAACATAGTAACCATTTGTCCTGGAGACTTGAGATTCAAATGAATCAATATTCCGTATAACAGAGTGATAAAGATACATCAAATCGCCTGGAGGTTGGTTTCATACACTGGAGTGTGGTTTCTAGGTGTATGCGTAAAAAGGCACATTTGCTAAAACGGACCACGTTTTCAGATGGGAAAAGCTGAATAACATAATTTAATTTATTATATTTATTTAAGAAATTTCATTTTTTTTCTAGAAAATCACTTGTGCCAGCCCCCTAAAAGGTGCCATTTGACTGGATAATGAGATTCCCAAAGTTTTAGGTCGATCAGATAACATTAACCCGTGCCGCATCGGGGTTGAAGCTCAGAAACTCACTTTTTTTCATACAAATATTCTTTTTTTCCTCATAACATAGTAACCATTTGTCCTGGAGACTTGAGATTCAAATGAATCAATATTCCGTATAACAGAGTGATAAAGATACATCAAATCGCCTGGAGGTTGGTTTCATACACTGGAGTGTGGTTTCTAGGTGTATGCGTAAAAAGGCACATTTGCTAAAACGGACCACGTTTTCAGATGGGAAAAGCTGAATAACATAATTTAATTTATTATATTTATTTAAGAAATTTCATTTTTTTCTAGAAAATCACTTGTGCCAGCCCCCTAAAAGGTGCCATTTGACTGGATAATGAGATTCCCAAAGTTTTAGGTCGATCAGATAACATTAACCCGTGCCGCATCGGGGTTGAAGCTCAGAAACTCACTTTTTTTCATACAAATATTCTTTTTTTCCTCATAACATAGTAACCATTTGTCCTGGAGACTTGAGATTCAAATGAATCAATATTCCGTATAACAGAGTGATAAAGATACATCAAATCGCCTGGAGGTTGGTTTCATACACTGGAGTGTGGTTTCTAGGTGTATGCGTAAAAAGGCACATTTGCTAAAACGGACCACGTTTTCAGATGGGAAAAGCTGAATAACATAATTTAATTTATTATATTTATTTAAGAAATTTCATTTTTTTTCTAGAAAATCACTTGTGCCAGCCCCCTAAAAGGTGCCATTTGACTGGATAATGAGATTCCCAAAGTTTTAGGTCGATCAGATAACATTAACCCGTGCCGCATCGGGGTTGAAGCTCAGAAACTCACTTTTTTTCATACAAATATTCTTTTTTTCCTCATAACATAGTAACCATTTGTCCTGGAGACTTGAGATTCAAATGAATCAATATTCCGTATAACAGAGTGATAAAGATACATCAAATCGCCTGGAGGTTGGTTTCATACACTGGAGTGTGGTTTCTAGGTGTATGCGTAAAAAGGCACATTTGCTAAAACGGACCACGTTTTCAGATGGGAAAAGCTGAATAACATAATTTAATTTATTATATTTATTTAAGAAATTTCATTTTTTTTCTAGAAAATCACTTGTGCCAGCCCCCTAAAAGGTGCCATTTGACTGGATAATGAGATTCCCAAAGTTTTAGGTCGATCAGATAACATTAACCCGTGCCGCATCGGGGTTGAAGCTCAGAAACTCACTTTTTTTCATACAAATATTATTTTTTTCCTCATAACATAGTAACCATTTGTCCTGGAGACTTGAGATTCAAATGAATCAATATTCCGTATAACAGAGTGATAAAGATACATCAAATCGCCTGGAGGTTGGTTTCATACACTGGAGTGTGGTTTCTAGGTGTATGCGTAAAAAGGCACATTTGCTAAAACGGACCACGTTTTCAGATGGGAAAAGCTGAATAACATAATTTAATTTATTATATTTATTTAAGAAATTTCATTTTTTTTCTAGAAAATCACTTGTGCCAGCCCCCTAAAAGGTGCCATTTGACTGGATAATGAGATTCCCAAAGTTTTAGGTCGATCAGATAACATTAACCCGTGCCGCATCGGGGTTGAAGCTCAGAAACTCACTTTTTTTCATACAAATATTCTTTTTTTCCTCATAACATAGTAACCATTTGTCCTGGAGACTTGAGATTCAAATGAATCAATATTCCGTATAACAGAGTGATAAAGATACATCAAATCGCCTGGAGGTTGGTTTCATACACTGGAGTGTGGTTTCTAGGTGTATGCGTAAAAAGGCACATTTGCTAAAACGGACCACGTTTTCAGATGGGAAAAGCTGAATAACATAATTTAATTTATTATATTTATTTAAGAAATTTCATTTTTTTTCTAGAAAATCACTTGTGCCAGCCCCCTAAAAGGTGCCATTTGACTGGATAATGAGATTCCCAAAGTTTTAGGTCGATCAGATAACATTAACCCGTGCCGCATCGGGGTTGAAGCTCAGAAACTCACTTTTTTTCATACAAATATTCTTTTTTTCCTCATAACATAGTAACCATTTGTCCTGGAGACTTGAGATTCAAATGAATCAATATTCCGTATAACAGAGTGATAAAGATACATCAAATCGCCTGGAGGTTGGTTTCATACACTGGAGTGTGGTTTCTAGGTGTATGCGTAAAAAGGCACATTTGCTAAAACGGACCACGTTTTCAGATGGGAAAAGCTGAATAACATAATTTAATTTATTATATTTATTTAAGAAATTTCATTTTTTTTCTAGAAAATCACTTGTGCCAGCCCCCTAAAAGGTGCCATTTGACTGGATAATGAGATTCCCAAAGTTTTAGGTCGATCAGATAACATTAACCCGTGCCGCATCGGGGTTGAAGCTCAGAAACTCACTTTTTTTCATACAAATATTCTTTTTTTCCTCATAACATAGTAAGCCATGTGTCCTGGAGACTTGAGATTCAAATGAATCAATATTCCGTATAACAGAGTGATAAAGATACATCAAATCGCCTGGAGGTTGGTTTCATACACTGGAGTGTGGTTTCTAGGTGTATGCGTAAAAAGGCACATTTGCTAAAACGGACCACGTTTTCAGATGGGAAAAGCTGAATAACATAATTTAATTTATTATATTTATTTAAGAAATTTCATTTTTTTTCTAGAAAATCACTTGTGCCAGCCCCCTAAAAGGTGCCATTTGACTGGATAATGAGATTCCCAAAGTTTTAGGTCGATCAGATAACATTAACCCGTGCCGCATCGGGGTTGAAGCTCAGAAACTCACTTTTTTTCATACAAATATTCTTTTTTTCCTCATAACATAGTAACCATTTGTCCTGGAGACTTGAGATTCAAATGAATCAATATTCCGTATAACAGAGTGATAAAGATACATCAAATCGCCTGGAGGTTGGTTTCATACACTGGAGTGTGGTTTCTAGGTGTATGCGTAAAAAGGCACATTTGCTAAAACGGACCACGTTTTCAGATGGGAAAAGCTGAATAACATAATTTAATTTATTATATTTATTTAAGAAATTTCATTTTTTTTCTAGAAAATCACTTGTGCCAGCCCCCTAAAAGGTGCCATTTGACTGGATAATGAGATTCCCAAAGTTTTAGGTCGATCAGATAACATTAACCCGTGCCGCATCGGGGTTGAAGCTCAGAAACTCACTTTTTTTCATACAAATATTCTTTTTTTCCTCATAACATAGTAACCATTTGTCCTGGAGACTTGAGATTCAAATGAATCAATATTCCGTATAACAGAGTGATAAAGATACATCAAATCGCCTGGAGGTTGGTTTCATACACTGGAGTGTGGTTTCTAGGTGTATGCGTAAAAAGGCACATTTGCTAAAACGGACCACGTTTTCAGATGGGAAAAGCTGAATAACATAATGTAATTTATTATATTTATTTAAGAAATTTCATTTTTTTTCTAGAAAATCACTTGTGCCAGCCCCCTAAAAGGTGCCATTTGACTGGATAATGAGATTCCCAAAGTTTTAGGTCGATCAGATAACATTAACCCGTGCCGCATCGGGGTTGAAGCTCAGAAACTCACTTTTTTTCATACAAATATTCTTTTTTCTCCTCATAACATAGTAACCATTTGTCCTGGAGACTTGAGATTCAAATGAATCAATATTCCGTATAACAGAGTGATAAAGATACATCAAATCGCCTGGAGGTTGGTTTCATACACTGGAGTGTGGTTTCTAGGTGTATGCGTAAAAAGGCACATTTGCTAAAACGGACCACGTTTTCAGATGGGAAAAGCTGAATAACATAATTTAATTTATTATATTTATTTAAGAAATTTCATTTTTTTTCTAGAAAATCACTTGTGCCAGCCCCCTAAAAGGTGCCATTTGACTGGATAATGAGATTCCCAAAGTTTTAGGTCGATCAGATAACATTAACCCGTGCCGCATCGGGGTTGAAGCTCAGGAACTCACTTTTTTTCATACAAATATTCTTTTTTTCCTCATAACATAGTAACCATTTGTCCTGGAGACTTGAGATTCAAATGAATCAATATTCCGTATAACAGAGTGATAAAGATACATCAAATCGCCTGGAGGTTGGTTTCATACACTGGAGTGTGGTTTCTAGGTGTATGCGTAAAAAGGCACATTTGCTAAAACGGACCACGTTTTCAGATGGGAAAAGCTGAATAACATAATTTAATTTATTATATTTATTTAAGAAATTTCATTTTTTTCTAGAAAATCACTTGTGCCAGCCCCCTAAAAGGTGCCATTTGACTGGATAATGAGATTCCCAAAGTTTTAGGTCGATCAGATAACATTAACCCGTGCCGCATCGGGGTTGAAGCTCAGAAACTCACTTTTTTTCATACAAATATTCTTTTTTTCCTCATAACATAGTAACCATTTGTCCTGGAGACTTGAGATTCAAATGAATCAATATTCCGTATAACAGAGTGATAAAGATACATCAAATCGCCTGGAGGTTGGTTTCATACACTGGAGTGTGGTTTCTAGGTGTATGCGTAAAAAGGCACATTTGCTAAAACGGACCACGTTTTCAGATGGGAAAAGCTGAATAACATAATTTAATTTATTATATTTATTTAAGAAATTTCATTTTTTTTCTAGAAAATCACTTGTGCCAGCCCCCTAAAAGGTGCCATTTGACTGGATAATGAGATTCCCAAAGTTTTAGGTCGATCAGATAACATTAACCCGTGCCGCATCGGGGTTGAAGCTCAGAAACTCACTTTTTTTCATACAAATATTCTTTTTTTCCTCATAACATAGTAAGCATTTGTCCTGGAGACTTGAGATTCAAATGAATCAATATTCCGTATAACAGAGTGATAAAGATACATCAAATCGCCTGGAGGTTGGTTTCATACACTGGAGTGTGGTTTCTAGGTGTATGCGTAAAAAGGCACATTTGCTAAAATGGACCACGTTTTCAGATGGGAAAAGCTGAATAACATAATTTAATTTATTATATTTATTTAAGAAATTTCATTTTTTTTCTAGAAAATCACTTGTGCCAGCCCCCTAAAAGGTGCCATTTGACTGGATAATGAGATTCCCAAAGTTTTAGGTCGATCAGATAACATTAACCCGTGCCGCATCGGGGTTGAAGCTCAGAAACTCACTTTTTTTCATACAAATATTCCTTTTTTTCCTCATAACATAGTAACCATTTGTCCTGGAGACTTGAGATTCAAATGAATCAATATTCCGTATAACAGAGTGATAAAGATACATCAAATCGCCTGGAGGTTGGTTTCATACACTGGAGTGTGGTTTCTAGGTGTATGCGTAAAAAGGCACATTTGCTAAAACGGACCACGTTTTCAGATGGGAAAAGCTGAATAACATAATTTAATTTATTATATTTATTTAAGAAATTTCTTTTTTTTCTAGAAAATCACTTGTGCCAGCCCCCTAAAAGGTGCCATTTGACTGGATAATGAGATTCCCAAAGTTTTAGGTCGATCAGATAACATTAACCCGTGCCGCATCGGGGTTGAAGCTCAGAAACTCACTTTTTTTCATACAAATATTCTTTTTTTCCTCATAACATAGTAACCATTTGTCCTGGAGACTTGAGATTCAAATGAATCAATATTCCGTATAACAGAGTGATAAAGATACATCAAATCGCCTGGAGGTTGGTTTCATACACTGGAGTGTGGTTTCTAGGTGTATGCGTAAAAAGGCACATTTGCTAAAACGGACCACGTTTTCAGATGGGAAAAGCTGAATAACATAATGTAATTTATTATATTTATTTAAGAAATTTCATTTTTTTTCTAGAAAATCACTTGTGCCAGCCCCCTAAAAGGTGCCATTTGACTGGATAATGAGATTCCCAAAGTTTTAGGTCGATCAGATAACATTAACCCGTGCCGCATCGGGGTTGAAGCTCAGAAACTCACTTTTTTTCATACAAATATTCCTTTTTTCCTCATAACATAGTAACCATTTGTCCTGGAGACTTGAGATTCAAATGAATCAATATTCCGTATAACAGAGTGATAAAGATACATCAAATCGCCTGGGGGTTGGTTTCATACACTGGAGTGTGGTTTCTAGGTGTATGCGTAAAAAGGCACATTTGCTAAAACGGACCACGTTTTCAGATAGGAAAAGCTGAATAACATGATTTAATTTATTATATTTATTTAAGAAATTTCATTTTTTTTCTAGAAAATCACTTGTGCCAGCCCCCTAAAAGGTGCCATTTGACTGGAAAATGAGATTCCCAAAGTTTCAGGTCGATCAGATAACATTAACCCGTGCCGCATCGGGGTTGAAGCTCAGAAACTCACTTTTTTTCATACAAATATTCTTTTTTTCCTCATAACATAGTAACCATTTGTCCTGGAGACTTGAGATTCAAATGAATCAATATTCCGTATAACAGAGTGATAAAGATACATCAAATCGCCTGGAGGTTGGTTTCATACACTGGAGTGTGGTTTCTAGGTGTATGCGTAAAAAGGCACATTTGCTAAAACGGACCACGTTTCCAGATGGGAAAAGCTGAATAACATAATTTAATTTATTATATTTATTCAAGAAATTTCATTTTTTTTCTAGAAAATCACTTGTGCCAGCCCCCTAAAAGGTGCCATTTGACTGGATAATGAGATTCCCAAAGTTTTAGGTCGATCAGATAACATTAACCCGTGCCGCATCGGGGTTGAAGCTCAGAAACTCACTTTTTTTCATACAAATTGTTGTGTTTGCGTGTCGGCGAGTGAAGGAGCTGACCTTCTCGCTGCGGCGTTTGTTTCTTCTTTAACTCCTACTCAACTAAGAGAGTGTTCCCTAGCCTAACATGAAGTGCTGTCGCATCGGCGGTTCATAACCACACCGAGGTGCTAAGCACTGTGGAGGCAGCTAGCCCGTCAGCCTCGGCGGTTCATAACCACACCGACGGGAAGACGGGATATTTACCTATTGAGCCTAGTACTTCGAGGAGATCCTTATTCGAGGAGAAGGTTTGAGAGCGAAATGATGAAGACGGTAGACTTGACTAGATTGGCATGAGGAAGCATCCCTGAGTGAGCTTATATACTCATTTCGTTAGCTCGGGAGAGAGAGAGGTGGAAGGGTGACGTCATGTCGGCGTATCCCCCGTACCTCGTCTCTCCCTAGTGGGTGGTGACTCACTCAGGGATCCTTCCGGTAGCTTCTTTATTTAAGAACTAATAATTGATGAAATGTGGGTCATTACATAGGTCCCCCTAGTTCTTAACATATAGAAGGTTATTGTTGTCTTTGATGAAAATACATTCGTTTTTATGAGTTGTCCAATGTACAATTTTGACTGTAGAAGTTTTATAAGTTTGTATACTGTTTGAATTTTCATTTGAAGTAAATGCTGATGGATATCTTCAGTTTTTCTTGAATGGAGAATGTTGATTTGTATTCTGTGTAGATGTTGACTTCACGGAGTACATTGTTGATGATCGTAAAGATGAAGCGTAGGGTCAGCACGCCGCCGGACAGTGGAATCCTTTGGCTCGCATAGCGTGAGGCGCAGTGACGCCTTGTGCTAAGCCCGAAGTGCATTCTCCTTTTGGAGAATGTCAATGAGATGCGTAAAAATTGCCCGGACCGAACTTTTGAGGATTTGGGTGCAGGTTCCGCACGACGGCGGTTGTTCGGCCCGGGTCTTGGGTGGTAGGAAATAGGGGTAGTGGAAAGGAATTGTTTGAAGGCGTCGTCGATCTTAGCGTTGAACTCGTTTATTTCCCCTATTTCTTCCGATTGTAGGTGGGTAGCACGTCGCGGAATATGGTCATCGCGACGGCTCCCGTTTGCTATAATTTTTTTGTTTGGCCACTGGGGCATACGTTCGTTTGACTTTTTTGTTGAAGTCGGAGGCCGCGTTGGTCTCGTCGGTTTCCTCACGAACGGGGATTCTTCGTCCGGTGGTTTTGATTTTTCCACTGGTTTGCGTTGATGTTCCATCGTGAATGGAGTCGGTCGAAGATGAGTTGTGAGAGGTAATATTGCTGAGGCGATGTGGTCTCTGTGGGTTCTGGGCGTCGAGTGGTACCGATTCCGTGATGCGTGGAGGTACCTCTGGTTCCAACGGAGTGGGGGTGAAACCGTAGGCTGGTCGGCATCGACTCAAAGAAACGGTCATTTTTGACCCACTTACGAGTATTGTCGCCGTTTTTCCGTCTGTTTTGATGACGTCGTAGGGTCCTGAATACAAGGGTGTTAAACCTTTCTTGAGGGTTTCCTCGCGCAGGTACATTTTTCGAGTTGTGTGGAAGGCTTCCGGAAATGGTCGGTTGATTTTCGTAGTTGTCTTGTTTTCTTTTTCAGATGACAACTCTGTGGGCAGTGGGGCGAATAAATCGGCGGGTAGTCGAAGCGGAGATCGGAATGTGCGTTCCGCCGCACTATATCCGTCCGAATAGCTCACTGTTGTTCGTAGACCCAGAAGGATTGTTGGTAGATCTTTCGACCAAGATGAGGAAGTGGCTGCTGTACGTAATGCATTTTTAAGGTCGCGATGCCATCGTTCTACTTTACCATTTGATTCGGGGTGGTAAGCGGTTGTTCTGTTGCGCTGTATCCCGAATTTTCGTAGAAATTCTGAAAATTCCGCGCTTTCGAATTGTCTCCCCTGGTCCGTTGTAATGAGAAGAGGGCATCCGTATCTGGCGATCCAAGTGTTGATAATATTGTCGATTATTGCCTTGGATGTTATTGTCCGCATTGGTACACATTCTGGCCAGCTTGTATTCCTGTCGATCATGGTTAGTAGGTACTTATAACCCTCAGAGGGTGCAAGTGGTCCTACGAGATCTAAATGAATGTGATCGAACTGTAAACTGTGTTCGAATTGTTCTGGTGTCGTTTTGGGATGCCGAAATTCTTTAAATTTGGCGCAGCGGTCGCAGGCTTGAACCCAGTTGCGCAAGTCGGTGTTCATTTTCGGCCAAAACGCTCGCGTCCGAACTATATCTCTTGTAGCCCTTATTCCCGGGTGGCTTAGGGAATGGTAATGTTGAAATATAGATTTTCAGAGTTTGGTTGGAATGTACGGGCGTGGTTGGTTTCCCGATACATCGCACCATAATTTGGTGGAGGATGATGGAATTGATGTTTCTTCTAATCTTCCGTTTTCGATTAGTTTTCGTAACTCGAATGATTTATCTTTTTGTTGTTCGAGTGCGATTGTACGTCCCGTGGGGAATTCTGTGAGTTCATTGAGTTTGGGAGGAGACGGTCGAGATAGAGCGTCGGCTACTATATTCGATGTTCCCGGCGTATAGCGGATGTCCGTAGTAAATTGGCTGATGAACTCCATTTGGCGTAGGCGTCTTGGCGAGGCTGTTTTTCTGTCTTGGTGCAAGGAAGTCGTGAGGGGTTTGTGGTCCGTAATGACACAAAATTCCCGGCCTTCTACGAAGTCGCGGAAATGTTTGATGCCTTCGAAGATAGCTAGGAGTTCTCTATCGAAGGTTGAGTACTTCATCTGAGCTGCGGTCAAGGTTTTTGAAAAAAATCCCAGAGGACTGATTTTTCCGTTGACCTCTTGCTGAAGCACCGCCCCTATTCCTACTTCCGATGCGTCTGTTGTGAGAGATAACCTGCCCTTAGGTGAAGGGTGAGCCAAGAGTGCTGCTGTTTGTAGATCCGATTTGCATTGTTTGAATGCTAATCGGCGTTGCTCCGTCCATTCTATAGGCCTTTTGTCCTTTTTCTTCGAAGGTTGTGGAATAGCTTCCACTAAAGGTTGTTGGTGAATGGCGGCGTGTGGAATGTGCCGACGATAAAAGTTCAGCATTCCTAAAAAACGGCGTAAATCCGTTACTGATGTAGGTAGCGGAAATGTGGTTAAATTATCCACTTTTTTGGGAAGTGGTTTGATGCCGTCTTTGTTGACGAGATGGCCGAGGCATACGACCTCGGTTTTAGCCATAACGCATTTTTCTTTATTGACTGTCAGGCCTTCCGCTGCGAAGATGTCCAGGACCTTTTGAACGTGACGTTTGTGTTCGTTGATTGAAGTGGAAGCTATTAGAATATCGTCGAGAAAGCAGAATACGAAGTTGAGACCTCTGAGTATTTGGTCCATGTACCTCTGCCATGATTGAGCGGCGTTCTTGAGCCCGAAGTTCATTTTTCGGTATTCATATAGGCCAAACGGTGTTATTATGGCTGTTTTGGGTATGTCCGCTGGGTTGACGTCTATATGGTGGAATGCTCGCGATATATCTAATGTTGTGAACACGGAACATCCGTGAAGGTGAGATGAGAAATCCCGTAGGTGAGGAACGGCGTATCGGTCACCGATAGTGCGTTCGTTCAGTCTTCTATAATCCCCACAGAAGCGCCATGTCCCGTTAGGTTTCGGAACGGCGTGCAAGGGGCTCGCCCACGGAGATTTTGATGGCTGTATTATTCCGTCTTTAAGGAGTTGATCGAAACTCTCCTTAGTCTGACGGAGCTGTTCTGGATGAAGGCGGCGGCTTTTAGCTGTGACGGGAGGGCCTTTAGTCTCGATGTAATGTTTCACCGATGAGAGAAGTGAGGACGGTCGTTGTGCTGGTTTATATCGCGCCAGCATGTTTGAAAAGGCCGGAGGGGTAGCTTCTGTTGAGACTCCGGTGTTGACCGTGTTGACGTATCCCTGAATTGGGCGTTGTGAATGTGGGTTGTATAATTGTCTATTTTTGAGATCGACGTGAAGTCCGAAATAACTCAAAAAGTCTGCGCCGATGATCGGTCGTTTTACGTCGGCGACTATGAAAACCCATTCGTATGCCTCGTTCTCGAGAATTACTTTCGTACGATATTGTCCGTACGTTGATATGGCGGTACCATTTGCTGCGAAGAGAAGTTGATCGTGAGTTCTCCTTGTCCAGTGAAGAAGGTTGTTGGGAATTATTGAAATGCTTGCTCCTGTGTCTATGAGGAAGGGGATGTTGTTCTTCCGGCATTTGACGAAAAGTCTGTTGGAAATGTCGGTGTAAGAGGTGCCCGCCTTGTTATCAGGCGGGCCTCCTAGTTTTCCTGCCAGGACACAGTTTTGAAAGAGCATGGTTTTGAACATTTCAACGCCTTCTTTTTAAAGGTGAAATGGTACCAGCAGAGTCCTCCTTTCCGCGCCGGGGATGGTGATCGGCTGCGCGGACGTTGTCTTTCCGGCTTTTTGACACGAGAGGGTGGCTTACGATCGACCGTTTCGGTGTGCGGTTTAGGATCGATCTGATGTACGGATGTTGTGCTCCGTATCTCGTGAGCTGCGTCGGCGATTGGTGCGAGGAACTCCGCATCTTTCGTCATCCACGGAGCGATGGTGGTTTGCACTTCTACTGGAAGAGCCTTTATCCAGAAGGCTTTAGTGAGGTCTTGCGGCATAAGGTCCCCCAGTTGGTGCTTCATCTTCCGAAGGAGTTGGGAAGGTTTTTGGTCCCCCAGGTGTTGTTGTTGGGTGAGGGCCGTGATCCGTTGATGACGAGAGGGCTCGAAGATGTCAATGAGCCTAGCCTTGAGGTCGTCATAAGGCGTGACGAGTTGAGCCGCTGAGAGGTCTGCCGTTTGTACTGCTACATCGTAGGGAAGCAGAGGGAGCGTCCGGGTGAATCTGGCCCTTTGAGTGTTGATGTGTGCGCCGGTGTAAGCTGCATCGAGTTGAAGGAACCAGAGGCGTGGATCGTCCCTGTAGAACGGTGGTAGTGTCAAGGGGATTGACACTTTGGCGGCTTCTGCGAAGTCAGGCTGCGGCGGTGGCGCGGGAACTCCGTTGTCGTCCATCTCTTGTGCCGAATAGGAAGTTAAAAACGTGCGGGGTCACCACTGTTGTGTTTGCGTGTCGGCGAGTGAAGGAGCTGACCTTCTCGCTGCGGCGTTTGTTTCTTCTTTAACTCCTACTCAACTAAGAGAGTGTTCCCTAGCCTAACATGAAGTGCTGTCGCATCGGCGGTTCATAACCACACCGAGGTGCTAAGCACTGTGGAGGCAGCTAGCCCGTCAGCCTCGGCGGTTCATAACCACACCGACGGGAAGACGGGATATTTACCTATTGAGCCTAGTACTTCGAGGAGATCCTTATTCGAGGAGAAGGTTTGAGAGCGAAATGATGAAGACGGTAGACTTGACTAGATTGGCATGAGGAAGCATCCCTGAGTGAGCTTATATACTCATTTCGTTAGCTCGGGAGAGAGAGAGGTGGAAGGGTGACGTCATGTCGGCGTATCCCCCGTACCTCGTCTCTCCCTAGTGGGTGGTGACTCGCTCAGGGATCCTTCCGGTAGCTTCTTTATTTAAGAACTAATAATTGATGAAATGTGGGTCATTACACAAATATTCTTTTTTTCCTCATAACATAGTAACCATTTGTCCTGGAGACTTGAGATTCAAATGAATCAATATTCCGTATAACAGAGTGATAAAGATACATCAAATCGCCTGGAGGTTGGTTTCATACACTGGAGTGTGGTTTCTAGGTGTATGCGTAAAAAGGCACATTTGCTAAAACGGACCACGTTTTCAGATGGGAAAAGCTGAATAACATAATTTAATTTATTATATTTATTTAAGAAATTTCATTTTTTTTCTAGAAAATCACTTGTGCCAGCCCCCTAAAAGGTGCCATTTGACTGGATAATGAGATTCCCAAAGTTTTAGGTCGATCAGATAACATTAACCCGTGCCGCATCGGGGTTGAAGCTCAGAAACTCACTTTTTTTCATACAAATATTCTTTTTTTCCTCATAACATAGTAACCATTTGTCCTGGAGACTTGAGATTCAAATGAATCAATATTCCGTATAACAGAGTGATAAAGATACATCAAATCGCCTGGAGGTTGGTTTCATACACTGGAGTGTGGTTTCTAGGTGTATGCGTAAAAAGGCACATTTGCTAAAACGGACCACGTTTTCAGATGGGAAAAGCTGAATAACATAATTTAATTTATTATATTTATTTAAGAAATTTCATTTTTTTTCTAGAAAATCACTTGTGCCAGCCCCCTAAAAGGTGCCATTTGACTGGATAATGAGATTCCCAAAGTTTTAGGTCGATCAGATAACATTAACCCGTGCCGCATCGGGGTTGAAGCTCAGAAACTCACTTTTTCTCATACAAATATTCTTTTTTTCCTCATAACATAGTAACCATTTGTCCTGGAGACTTGAGATTCAAATGAATCAATATTCCGTATAACAGAGTGATAAAGATACATCAAATCGCCTGGAGGTTGGTTTCATACACTGGAGTGTGGTTTCTAGGTGTATGCGTAAAAAGGCACATTTGCTAAAACGGACCACGTTTTCAGATGGGAAAAGCTGAATAACATAATTTAATTTATTATATTTATTTAAGAAATTTCATTTTTTTTCTAGAAAATCACTTGTGCCAGCCCCCTAAAAGGTGCCATTTGACTGGATAATGAGATTCCCAAAGTTTTAGGTCGATCAGATAACATTAACCCGTGCCGCATCGGGGTTGAAGCTCAGAAACTCACTTTTTCTCATACAAATATTCTTTTTTTCCTCATAACATAGTAACCATTTGTCCTGGAGACTTGAGATTCAAATGAATCAATATTCCGTATAACAGAGTGATAAAGATACATCAAATCGCCTGGAGGTTGGTTTCATACACTGGAGTGTGGTTTCTAGGTGTATGCGTAAAAAGGCACATTTGCTAAAACGGACCACGTTTTCAGATGGGAAAAGCTGAATAACATAATTTAATTTATTATATTTATTTAAGAAATTTCATTTTTTTTCTAGAAAATCACTTGTGCCAGCCCCCTAAAAGGTGCCATTTGACTGGATAATGAGATTCCCAAAGTTTTAGGTCGATCAGATAACATTAACCCGTGCCGCATCGGGGTTGAAGCTCAGAAACTCACTTTTTCTCATACAAATATTCTTTTTTTCCTCATAACATAGTAACCATTTGTCCTGGAGACTTGAGATTCAAATGAATCAATATTCCGTATAACAGAGTGATAAAGATACATCAAATCGCCTGGAGGTTGGTTTCATACACTGGAGTGTGGTTTCTAGGTGTATGCGTAAAAAGGCACATTTGCTAAAACGGACCACGTTTTCAGATGGGAAAAGCTGAATAACATAATTTAATTTATTATATTTATTTAAGAAATTTCATTTTTTTTCTAGAAAATCACTTGTGCCAGCCCCCTAAAAGGTGCCATTTGACTGGATAATGAGATTCCCAAAGTTTTAGGTCGATCAGATAACATTAACCCGTGCCGCATCGGGGTTGAAGCTCAGAAACTCACTTTTTTTCATACAAATATTCTTTTTTTCCTCATAACATAGTAACCATTTGTCCTGGAGACTTGAGATTCAAATGAATCAATATTCCGTATAACAGAGTGATAAAGATACATCAAATCGCCTGGAGGTTGGTTTCATACACTGGAGTGTGGTTTCTAGGTGTATGCGTAAAAAGGCACATTTGCTAAAACGGACCACGTTTTCAGATGGGAAAAGCTGAATAACATAATTTAATTTATTATATTTATTTAAGAAATTTCATTTTTTTTCTAGAAAATCACTTGTGCCAGCCCCCTAAAAGGTGCCATTTGACTGGATAATGAGATTCCCAAAGTTTTAGGTCGATCAGATAACATTAACCCGTGCCGCATCGGGGTTGAAGCTCAGAAACTCACTTTTTTTCATACAAATATTCTTTTTTTCCTCATAACATAGTAACCATTTGTCCTGGAGACTTGAGATTCAAATGAATCAATATTCCGTATAACAGAGTGATAAAGATACATCAAATCGCCTGGAGGTTGGTTTCATACACTGGAGTGTGGTTTCTAGGTGTATGCGTAAAAAGGCACATTTGCTAAAACGGACCACGTTTTCAGATGGGAAAAGCTGAATAACATAATTTAATTTATTATATTTATTTAAGAAATTTCATTTTTTTTCTAGAAAATCACTTGTGCCAGCCCCCTAAAAGGTGCCATTTGACTGGATAATGAGATTCCCAAAGTTTTAGGTCGATCAGATAACATTAACCCGTGCCGCATCGGGGTTGAAGCTCAGAAACTCACTTTTTTTCATACAAATATTCTTTTTTTCCTCATAACATAGTAACCATTTGTCCTGGAGACTTGAGATTCAAATGAATCAATATTCCGTATAACAGAGTGATAAAGATACATCAAATCGCCTGGAGGTTGGTTTCATACACTGGAGTGTGGTTTCTAGGTGTATGCGTAAAAAGGCACATTTGCTAAAACGGACCACGTTTTCAGATGGGAAAAGCTGAATAACATAATTTAATTTATTATATTTATTTAAGAAATTTCATTTTTTTTCTAGAAAATCACTTGTGCCAGCCCCCTAAAAGGTGCCATTTGACTGGATAATGAGATTCCCAAAGTTTTAGGTCGATCAGATAACATTAACCCGTGCCGCATCGGGGTTGAAGCTCAGAAACTCACTTTTTTTCATACAAATATTCTTTTTTTCCTCATAACATAGTAACCATTTGTCCTGGAGACTTGAGATTCAAATGAATCAATATTCCGTATAACAGAGTGATAAAGATACATCAAATCGCCTGGAGGTTGGTTTCATACACTGGAGTGTGGTTTCTAGGTGTATGCGTAAAAAGGCACATTTGCTAAAACGGACCACGTTTTCAGATGGGAAAAGCTGAATAACATAATTTAATTTATTATATTTATTTAAGAAATTTCATTTTTTTTCTAGAAAATCACTTGTGCCAGCCCCCTAAAAGGTGCCATTTGACTGGATAATGAGATTCCCAAAGTTTTAGGTCGATCAGATAACATTAACCCGTGCCGCATCGGGGTTGAAGCTCAGAAACTCACTTTTTTTCATACAAATATTCTTTTTTTCCTCATAACATAGTAACCATTTGTCCTGGAGACTTGAGATTCAAATGAATCAATATTCCGTATAACAGAGTGATAAAGATACATCAAATCGCCTGGAGGTTGGTTTCATACACTGGAGTGTGGTTTCTAGGTGTATGCGTAAAAAGGCACATTTGCTAAAACGGACCACGTTTTCAGATGGGAAAAGCTGAATAACATAATTTAATTTATTATATTTATTTAAGAAATTTCATTTTTTTTCTAGAAAATCACTTGTGCCAGCCCCCTAAAAGGTGCCATTTGACTGGATAATGAGATTCCCAAAGTTTTAGGTCGATCAGATAACATTAACCCGTGCCGCATCGGGGTTGAAGCTCAGAAACTCACTTTTTTTCATACAAATATTCTTTTTTTCCTCATAACATAGTAACCATTTGTCCTGGAGACTTGAGATTCAAATGAATCAATATTCCGTATAACAGAGTGATAAAGATACATCAAATCGCCTGGAGGTTGGTTTCATACACTGGAGTGTGGTTTCTAGGTGTATGCGTAAAAAGGCACATTTGCTAAAACGGACCACGTTTTCAGATGGGAAAAGCTGAATAACATAATTTAATTTATTATATTTATTTAAGAAATTTCATTTTTTTTCTAGAAAATCACTTGTGCCAGCCCCCTAAAAGGTGCCATTTGACTGGATAATGAGATTCCCAAAGTTTTAGGTCGATCAGATAACATTAACCCGTGCCGCATCGGGGTTGAAGCTCAGAAACTCACTTTTTTTCATACAAATATTCTTTTTTTCCTCATAACATAGTAACCATTTGTCCTGGAGACTTGAGATTCAAATGAATCAATATTCCGTATAACAGAGTGATAAAGATACATCAAATCGCCTGGAGGTTGGTTTCATACACTGGAGTGTGGTTTCTAGGTGTATGCGTAAAAAGGCACATTTGCTAAAACGGACCACGTTTTCAGATGGGAAAAGCTGAATAACATAATTTAATTTATTATATTTATTTAAGAAATTTCATTTTTTTTCTAGAAAATCACTTGTGCCAGCCCCCTAAAAGGTGCCATTTGACTGGATAATGAGATTCCCAAAGTTTTAGGTCGATCAGATAACATTAACCCGTGCCGCATCGGGGTTGAAGCTCAGAAACTCACTTTTTTTCATACAAATATTCTTTTTTTCCTCATAACATAGTAACCATTTGTCCTGGAGACTTGAGATTCAAATGAATCAATATTCCGTATAACAGAGTGATAAAGATACATCAAATCGCCTGGAGGTTGGTTTCATACACTGGAGTGTGGTTTCTAGGTGTATGCGTAAAAAGGCACATTTGCTAAAACGGACCACGTTTTCAGATGGGAAAAGCTGAATAACATAATTTAATTTATTATATTTATTTAAGAAATTTCATTTTTTTTCTAGAAAATCACTTGTGCCAGCCCCCTAAAAGGTGCCATTTGACTGGATAATGAGATTCCCAAAGTTTTAGGTCGATCAGATAACATTAACCCGTGCCGCATCGGGGTTGAAGCTCAGAAACTCACTTTTTTTCATACAAATATTCTTTTTTTCCTCATAACATAGTAACCATTTGTCCTGGAGACTTGAGATTCAAATGAATCAATATTCCGTATAACAGAGTGATAAAGATACATCAAATCGCCTGGAGGTTGGTTTCATACACTGGAGTGTGGTTTCTAGGTGTATGCGTAAAAAGGCACATTTGCTAAAACGGACCACGTTTTCAGATGGGAAAAGCTGAATAACATAATTTAATTTATTATATTTATTTAAGAAATTTCATTTTTTTTCTAGAAAATCACTTGTGCCAGCCCCCTAAAAGGTGCCATTTGACTGGATAATGAGATTCCCAAAGTTTTAGGTCGATCAGATAACATTAACCCGTGCCGCATCGGGGTTGAAGCTCAGAAACTCACTTTTTTTCATACAAATATTCTTTTTTTCCTCATAACATAGTAACCATTTGTCCTGGAGACTTGAGATTCAAATGAATCAATATTCCGTATAACAGAGTGATAAAGATACATCAAATCGCCTGGAGGTTGGTTTCATACACTGGAGTGTGGTTTCTAGGTGTATGCGTAAAAAGGCACATTTGCTAAAACGGACCACGTTTTCAGATGGGAAAAGCTGAATAACATAATTTAATTTATTATATTTATTTAAGAAATTTCATTTTTTTTCTAGAAAATCACTTGTGCCAGCCCCCTAAAAGGTGCCATTTGACTGGATAATGAGATTCCCAAAGTTTTAGGTCGATCAGATAACATTAACCCGTGCCGCATCGGGGTTGAAGCTCAGAAACTCACTTTTTTTCATACAAATATTCTTTTTTTCCTCATAACATAGTAACCATTTGTCCTGGAGACTTGAGATTCAAATGAATCAATATTCCGTATAACAGAGTGATAAAGATACATCAAATCGCCTGGAGGTTGGTTTCATACACTGGAGTGTGGTTTCTAGGTGTATGCGTAAAAAGGCACATTTGCTAAAACGGACCACGTTTTCAGATGGGAAAAGCTGAATAACATAATTTAATTTATTATATTTATTTAAGAAATTTCATTTTTTTTCTAGAAAATCACTTGTGCCAGCCCCCTAAAAGGTGCCATTTGACTGGATAATGAGATTCCCAAAGTTTTAGGTCGATCAGATAACATTAACCCGTGCCGCATCGGGGTTGAAGCTCAGAAACTCACTTTTTTTCATACAAATATTCTTTTTTTCCTCATAACATAGTAACCATTTGTCCTGGAGACTTGAGATTCAAATGAATCAATATTCCGTATAACAGAGTGATAAAGATACATCAAATCGCCTGGAGGTTGGTTTCATACACTGGAGTGTGGTTTCTAGGTGTATGCGTAAAAAGGCACATTTGCTAAAACGGACCACGTTTTCAGATGGGAAAAGCTGAATAACATAATTTAATTTATTATATTTATTTAAGAAATTTCATTTTTTTTCTAGAAAATCACTTGTGCCAGCCCCCTAAAAGGTGCCATTTGACTGGATAATGAGATTCCCAAAGTTTTAGGTCGATCAGATAACATTAACCCGTGCCGCATCGGGGTTGAAGCTCAGAAACTCACTTTTTTTCATACAAATATTCTTTTTTTCCTCATAACATAGTAACCATTTGTCCTGGAGACTTGAGATTCAAATGAATCAATATTCCGTATAACAGAGTGATAAAGATACATCAAATCGCCTGGAGGTTGGTTTCATACACTGGAGTGTGGTTTCTAGGTGTATGCGTAAAAAGGCACATTTGCTAAAACGGACCACGTTTTCAGATGGGAAAAGCTGAATAACATAATTTAATTTATTATATTTATTTAAGAAATTTCATTTTTTTTCTAGAAAATCACTTGTGCCAGCCCCCTAAAAGGTGCCATTTGACTGGATAATGAGATTCCCAAAGTTTTAGGTCGATCAGATAACATTAACCCGTGCCGCATCGGGGTTGAAGCTCAGAAACTCACTTTTTTTCATACAAATATTCTTTTTTTCCTCATAACATAGTAACCATTTGTCCTGGAGACTTGAGATTCAAATGAATCAATATTCCGTATAACAGAGTGATAAAGATACATCAAATCGCCTGGAGGTTGGTTTCATACACTGGAGTGTGGTTTCTAGGTGTATGCGTAAAAAGGCACATTTGCTAAAACGGACCACGTTTTCAGATGGGAAAAGCTGAATAACATAATTTAATTTATTATATTTATTTAAGAAATTTCATTTTTTTTCTAGAAAATCACTTGTGCCAGCCCCCTAAAAGGTGCCATTTGACTGGATAATGAGATTCCCAAAGTTTTAGGTCGATCAGATAACATTAACCCGTGCCGCATCGGGGTTGAAGCTCAGAAACTCACTTTTTTTCATACAAATATTCTTTTTTTCCTCATAACATAGTAACCATTTGTCCTGGAGACTTGAGATTCAAATGAATCAATATTCCGTATAACAGAGTGATAAAGATACATCAAATCGCCTGGAGGTTGGTTTCATACACTGGAGTGTGGTTTCTAGGTGTATGCGTAAAAAGGCACATTTGCTAAAACGGACCACGTTTTCAGATGGGAAAAGCTGAATAACATAATTTAATTTATTATATTTATTTAAGAAATTTCATTTTTTTTCTAGAAAATCACTTGTGCCAGCCCCCTAAAAGGTGCCATTTGACTGGATAATGAGATTCCCAAAGTTTTAGGTCGATCAGATAACATTAACCCGTGCCGCATCGGGGTTGAAGCTCAGAAACTCACTTTTTTTCATACAAATATTCTTTTTTTCCTCATAACATAGTAACCATTTGTCCTGGAGACTTGAGATTCAAATGAATCAATATTCCGTATAACAGAGTGATAAAGATACATCAAATCGCCTGGAGGTTGGTTTCATACACTGGAGTGTGGTTTCTAGGTGTATGCGTAAAAAGGCACATTTGCTAAAACGGACCACGTTTTCAGATGGGAAAAGCTGAATAACATAATTTAATTTATTATATTTATTTAAGAAATTTCATTTTTTTTCTAGAAAATCACTTGTGCCAGCCCCCTAAAAGGTGCCATTTGACTGGATAATGAGATTCCCAAAGTTTTAGGTCGATCAGATAACATTAACCCGTGCCGCATCGGGGTTGAAGCTCAGAAACTCACTTTTTTTCATACAAATATTCTTTTTTTCCTCATAACATAGTAACCATTTGTCCTGGAGACTTGAGATTCAAATGAATCAATATTCCGTATAACAGAGTGATAAAGATACATCAAATCGCCTGGAGGTTGGTTTCATACACTGGAGTGTGGTTTCTAGGTGTATGCGTAAAAAGGCACATTTGCTAAAACGGACCACGTTTTCAGATGGGAAAAGCTGAATAACATAATTTAATTTATTATATTTATTTAAGAAATTTCATTTTTTTTCTAGAAAATCACTTGTGCCAGCCCCCTAAAAGGTGCCATTTGACTGGATAATGAGATTCCCAAAGTTTTAGGTCGATCAGATAACATTAACCCGTGCCGCATCGGGGTTGAAGCTCAGAAACTCACTTTTTTTCATACAAATATTCTTTTTTTCCTCATAACATAGTAACCATTTGTCCTGGAGACTTGAGATTCAAATGAATCAATATTCCGTATAACAGAGTGATAAAGATACATCAAATCGCCTGGAGGTTGGTTTCATACACTGGAGTGTGGTTTCTAGGTGTATGCGTAAAAAGGCACATTTGCTAAAACGGACCACGTTTTCAGATGGGAAAAGCTGAATAACATAATTTAATTTATTATATTTATTTAAGAAATTTCATTTTTTTTCTAGAAAATCACTTGTGCCAGCCCCCTAAAAGGTGCCATTTGACTGGATAATGAGATTCCCAAAGTTTTAGGTCGATCAGATAACATTAACCCGTGCCGCATCGGGGTTGAAGCTCAGAAACTCACTTTTTTTCATACAAATATTCTTTTTTTCCTCATAACATAGTAACCATTTGTCCTGGAGACTTGAGATTCAAATGAATCAATATTCCGTATAACAGAGTGATAAAGATACATCAAATCGCCTGGAGGTTGGTTTCATACACTGGAGTGTGGTTTCTAGGTGTATGCGTAAAAAGGCACATTTGCTAAAACGGACCACGTTTTCAGATGGGAAAAGCTGAATAACATAATTTAATTTATTATATTTATTTAAGAAATTTCATTTTTTTTCTAGAAAATCACTTGTGCCAGCCCCCTAAAAGGTGCCATTTGACTGGATAATGAGATTCCCAAAGTTTTAGGTCGATCAGATAACATTAACCCGTGCCGCATCGGGGTTGAAGCTCAGAAACTCACTTTTTTTCATACAAATATTCTTTTTTTCCTCATAACATAGTAACCATTTGTCCTGGAGACTTGAGATTCAAATGAATCAATATTCCGTATAACAGAGTGATAAAGATACATCAAATCGCCTGGAGGTTGGTTTCATACACTGGAGTGTGGTTTCTAGGTGTATGCGTAAAAAGGCACATTTGCTAAAACGGACCACGTTTTCAGATGGGAAAAGCTGAATAACATAATTTAATTTATTATATTTATTTAAGAAATTTCATTTTTTTTCTAGAAAATCACTTGTGCCAGCCCCCTAAAAGGTGCCATTTGACTGGATAATGAGATTCCCAAAGTTTTAGGTCGATCAGATAACATTAACCCGTGCCGCATCGGGGTTGAAGCTCAGAAACTCACTTTTTTTCATACAAATATTCTTTTTTTCCTCATAACATAGTAACCATTTGTCCTGGAGACTTGAGATTCAAATGAATCAATATTCCGTATAACAGAGTGATAAAGATACATCAAATCGCCTGGAGGTTGGTTTCATACACTGGAGTGTGGTTTCTAGGTGTATGCGTAAAAAGGCACATTTGCTAAAACGGACCACGTTTTCAGATGGGAAAAGCTGAATAACATAATTTAATTTATTATATTTATTTAAGAAATTTCATTTTTTTTCTAGAAAATCACTTGTGCCAGCCCCCTAAAAGGTGCCATTTGACTGGATAATGAGATTCCCAAAGTTTTAGGTCGATCAGATAACATTAACCCGTGCCGCATCGGGGTTGAAGCTCAGAAACTCACTTTTTTTCATACAAATATTCTTTTTTTCCTCATAACATAGTAACCATTTGTCCTGGAGACTTGAGATTCAAATGAATCAATATTCCGTATAACAGAGTGATAAAGATACATCAAATCGCCTGGAGGTTGGTTTCATACACTGGAGTGTGGTTTCTAGGTGTATGCGTAAAAAGGCACATTTGCTAAAACGGACCACGTTTTCAGATGGGAAAAGCTGAATAACATAATTTAATTTATTATATTTATTTAAGAAATTTCATTTTTTTTCTAGAAAATCACTTGTGCCAGCCCCCTAAAAGGTGCCATTTGACTGGATAATGAGATTCCCAAAGTTTTAGGTCGATCAGATAACATTAACCCGTGCCGCATCGGGGTTGAAGCTCAGAAACTCACTTTTTTTCATACAAATATTCTTTTTTTCCTCATAACATAGTAACCATTTGTCCTGGAGACTTGAGATTCAAATGAATCAATATTCCGTATAACAGAGTGATAAAGATACATCAAATCGCCTGGAGGTTGGTTTCATACACTGGAGTGTGGTTTCTAGGTGTATGCGTAAAAAGGCACATTTGCTAAAACGGACCACGTTTTCAGATGGGAAAAGCTGAATAACATAATTTAATTTATTATATTTATTTAAGAAATTTCATTTTTTTTCTAGAAAATCACTTGTGCCAGCCCCCTAAAAGGTGCCATTTGACTGGATAATGAGATTCCCAAAGTTTTAGGTCGATCAGATAACATTAACCCGTGCCGCATCGGGGTTGAAGCTCAGAAACTCACTTTTTTTCATACAAATATTCTTTTTTTCCTCATAACATAGTAACCATTTGTCCTGGAGACTTGAGATTCAAATGAATCAATATTCCGTATAACAGAGTGATAAAGATACATCAAATCGCCTGGAGGTTGGTTTCATACACTGGAGTGTGGTTTCTAGGTGTATGCGTAAAAAGGCACATTTGCTAAAACGGACCACGTTTTCAGATGGGAAAAGCTGAATAACATAATTTAATTTATTATATTTATTTAAGAAATTTCATTTTTTTTCTAGAAAATCACTTGTGCCAGCCCCCTAAAAGGTGCCATTTGACTGGATAATGAGATTCCCAAAGTTTTAGGTCGATCAGATAACATTAACCCGTGCCGCATCGGGGTTGAAGCTCAGAAACTCACTTTTTTTCATACAAATATTCTTTTTTTCCTCATAACATAGTAACCATTTGTCCTGGAGACTTGAGATTCAAATGAATCAATATTCCGTATAACAGAGTGATAAAGATACATCAAATCGCCTGGAGGTTGGTTTCATACACTGGAGTGTGGTTTCTAGGTGTATGCGTAAAAAGGCACATTTGCTAAAACGGACCACGTTTTCAGATGGGAAAAGCTGAATAACATAATTTAATTTATTATATTTATTTAAGAAATTTCATTTTTTTTCTAGAAAATCACTTGTGCCAGCCCCCTAAAAGGTGCCATTTGACTGGATAATGAGATTCCCAAAGTTTTAGGTCGATCAGATAACATTAACCCGTGCCGCATCGGGGTTGAAGCTCAGAAACTCACTTTTTTTCATACAAATATTCTTTTTTTCCTCATAACATAGTAACCATTTGTCCTGGAGACTTGAGATTCAAATGAATCAATATTCCGTATAACAGAGTGATAAAGATACATCAAATCGCCTGGAGGTTGGTTTCATACACTGGAGTGTGGTTTCTAGGTGTATGCGTAAAAAGGCACATTTGCTAAAACGGACCACGTTTTCAGATGGGAAAAGCTGAATAACATAATTTAATTTATTATATTTATTTAAGAAATTTCATTTTTTTTCTAGAAAATCACTTGTGCCAGCCCCCTAAAAGGTGCCATTTGACTGGATAATGAGATTCCCAAAGTTTTAGGTCGATCAGATAACATTAACCCGTGCCGCATCGGGGTTGAAGCTCAGAAACTCACTTTTTTTCATACAAATATTCTTTTTTTCCTCATAACATAGTAACCATTTGTCCTGGAGACTTGAGATTCAAATGAATCAATATTCCGTATAACAGAGTGATAAAGATACATCAAATCGCCTGGAGGTTGGTTTCATACACTGGAGTGTGGTTTCTAGGTGTATGCGTAAAAAGGCACATTTGCTAAAACGGACCACGTTTTCAGATGGGAAAAGCTGAATAACATAATTTAATTTATTATATTTATTTAAGAAATTTCATTTTTTTTCTAGAAAATCACTTGTGCCAGCCCCCTAAAAGGTGCCATTTGACTGGATAATGAGATTCCCAAAGTTTTAGGTCGATCAGATAACATTAACCCGTGCCGCATCGGGGTTGAAGCTCAGAAACTCACTTTTTTTCATACAAATATTCTTTTTTTCCTCATAACATAGTAACCATTTGTCCTGGAGACTTGAGATTCAAATGAATCAATATTCCGTATAACAGAGTGATAAAGATACATCAAATCGCCTGGAGGTTGGTTTCATACACTGGAGTGTGGTTTCTAGGTGTATGCGTAAAAAGGCACATTTGCTAAAACGGACCACGTTTTCAGATGGGAAAAGCTGAATAACATAATTTAATTTATTATATTTATTTAAGAAATTTCATTTTTTTTCTAGAAAATCACTTGTGCCAGCCCCCTAAAAGGTGCCATTTGACTGGATAATGAGATTCCCAAAGTTTTAGGTCGATCAGATAACATTAACCCGTGCCGCATCGGGGTTGAAGCTCAGAAACTCACTTTTTTTCATACAAATATTCTTTTTTTCCTCATAACATAGTAACCATTTGTCCTGGAGACTTGAGATTCAAATGAATCAATATTCCGTATAACAGAGTGATAAAGATACATCAAATCGCCTGGAGGTTGGTTTCATACACTGGAGTGTGGTTTCTAGGTGTATGCGTAAAAAGGCACATTTGCTAAAACGGACCACGTTTTCAGATGGGAAAAGCTGAATAACATAATTTAATTTATTATATTTATTTAAGAAATTTCATTTTTTTTCTAGAAAATCACTTGTGCCAGCCCCCTAAAAGGTGCCATTTGACTGGATAATGAGATTCCCAAAGTTTTAGGTCGATCAGATAACATTAACCCGTGCCGCATCGGGGTTGAAGCTCAGAAACTCACTTTTTTTCATACAAATATTCTTTTTTTCCTCATAACATAGTAACCATTTGTCCTGGAGACTTGAGATTCAAATGAATCAATATTCCGTATAACAGAGTGATAAAGATACATCAAATCGCCTGGAGGTTGGTTTCATACACTGGAGTGTGGTTTCTAGGTGTATGCGTAAAAAGGCACATTTGCTAAAACGGACCACGTTTTCAGATGGGAAAAGCTGAATAACATAATTTAATTTATTATATTTATTTAAGAAATTTCATTTTTTTTCTAGAAAATCACTTGTGCCAGCCCCCTAAAAGGTGCCATTTGACTGGATAA
Organism: Apolygus lucorum; assembly: GCA_009739505.2. Classification (NCBI taxonomy): domain Eukaryota; kingdom Metazoa; phylum Arthropoda; class Insecta; order Hemiptera; family Miridae; genus Apolygus; species Apolygus lucorum. The sequence goes on from CM019179.2 coordinate 68,339,521, forward strand.
TGAGATTCCCAAAGTTTTAGGTCGATCAGATAACATTAACCCGTGCCGCATCGGGGTTCGAAGCTCAGAAACTCACTTTTTTTCATACAAATATTCTTTTTTTCCTCATAACATAGTAACCATTTGTCCTGGAGACTTGAGATTCAAATGAATCAATATTCCGTATAACAGAGTGATAAAGATACATCAAATCGCCTGGAGGTTGGTTTCATACACTGGAGTGTGGTTTCTAGGTGTATGCGTAAAAAGGCACATTTGCTAAAACGGACCACGTTTTCAGATGGGAAAAGCTGAATAACATAATTTAATTTTATTATATTTATTTAAGAAATTTCATTTTTTTTTCTAGAAATCACTTGTGCCAGCCCCCCTAAAAGGTTTGCCATTTGACTGGATAATGAGATTCCCCAAGTTTTAGGTCGATCAGATAACATTAACCCGTGCCGCATCGGGGTTGAAGCTCCGAAAACTCACTTTTTTTATACAAATATTATTTTTTCTCATAACTGTAACCATTTGTCCTGGAGACTTGAGATTCAATGAATCAATATTCGTATAACAGAGTGATAAAG
>CM019179.2:68340192-68383232 GCA_009739505.2 Apolygus lucorum
AAAATTTTTAGAATCGACTTTTTCGAAAAATTTTCACACTGAAAATCCGTTTTGGAACATTCTGAAACGATCCCTGAAGTTTTTCCCAAAAATCATATGTATATATATTGTGTCATTCCGGACGATAACTTGAGTAATTGTTTAAAATTTTTTTTTAGTTTTTTTGCCAAAATGTTTGTAGCAACAAACCATAGGTCAAGTTCGTTAAACCAGCAATTTTGGACAATCCAAAGTGGTCCAAAATTCAAAAAAACTCCCAAAAAAATGGTTTTTCCCGTTTTTTGTGGTTTTTACATTGAAAATCATGGTATATGGTATATTCGGATTCAGCACAAAATTTCTGATATGAATAATTTTTCAAAAATGAAAATTGTCCAAAATTAAAAAAGTTTGTAGCTATATATATATATATAATGAATACGAGCGTATATTTGTTGTAACCCAGAATGGCAGTAGCCGTGTGGGTACTCTATGAGTTCGTAGAGACGACTAGAACATGAATATGGACTCCTAACATCTTCAAAGCATACCCAGCAATAATTGGCAGCGTATTATTAGCGAATTTTCAAGAAAATGAAGCTATTGCAATGGCCTCAAAATTTTTGAGAATCGATTTTTCGAAAATTTTCACACTGAAATCCGTTTTGGAACATTCTGAAACGATCCCTGAAGTTTTCCAAAATCATAAATATATATATATATGTGTCATTCCCGGACGAAAACTTGAGTAATTGTTTAAAATTTTTTTTAGTTTTTCCAAAATGTTTGTAGCAACACCATAGGTCAAGTTCGTTAACCAGCAATTTTGGACAATCCAAAGTGGTCCAAAATTCAAAAAAACTCCCAAAAAATGGGTGTTTTCCCGTTTGTTTGTGGTTTTTTACATTGAAAATCATGGTAATATATGGTATATCTTCGGATTCAGCACAAATTTCTGATATGAATGCATTTTTCAAAAATGAAAATTGTCCAAAATTAAGAAAAGTTTGTACTATATAATATATATGAATACGAGCGTATATTTGTTGTAACCAGAAATGCAGTAGCCGTGTGGGTACTCTATGAGTTCGTAGAGACGACTAGAACATGAATATGGACTCCTAAGACCTTCAAAGCATACCCAAACATAATTTGCAGCGTATTATTAGCGAATTTTCAAGGAAAATGAAGCTATTGCAATGGCCTCAAAATTTTTAGAATCGACTTTTTCGAAAATTTTCACACTGAAAATCCGTTTTGGAACATTCTGAAACGATCCTGAAGTTTTTCCAAAAATCATATGTATATATATATATATGTGTCATTCCGGACGATAACTTGAGTAATTGTTTTAAAAATTTTTTTTTAGTTTTGCCAAAATGTTTGGTAACAACAAACCATAGGTCAAGTTCGTTAACCGAGCAATTTTGGACAATCCAAAGTGGTCCAAAATCCAAAAAAACTAAAAAAAAATGGGTTTTTTCCCGTTTTTTGAGGTTTTTACATTGAAAATGATGGTAATTTATGGTATATTCGGATTCAGCACAAAATTTCTGATATGAATGCTTTTTCAAAAATGAAAATTGTCCAAAATAAGAAAAGTTTGTAGCTATATATATATATAATGAATACGGTGCGTATATTTGTTGTAACCAGAAATGCAAGTAGCCGTGTGGGTACTCTATGAGTTCGTAGAGACGACTAGAAACATGAATATGGACTCCTAAGACCTTCAAAGCATACCCAGCAATAATTTGCAGCGTGTTATTAGCGAAATTTTCAAAGAAAATGAAGCTATTGCAATGGCCTCAAAATTTTTAGAATCGACTTTTTCGAAAAATTTTCACACTGAAATCCGTTTTGGAACATTCTGAAACGATCCCTGAAGTTTTTCCAAAAATCATATGTATATATCATATATATGTGTCATTCTCGGACGATAACTTGAGTAATTGTTTAAAAATTTTTTTTAGTTTTTGCCAAAATGTTTTGTAACAACAAACCATAGGTCAAGTTCGTTAACCAGCAATTTTGGACAATCCAAGTGGTCCAAATTCCAAAAAAAACTCCAAAAAAATGGGTTTTTCCCGTTTTTTGAGGTTTTTACATTGAAAATGATGGTAATTTATGGTATATTCGATTCAGCACAAAATTTCTGATATGAATGCATTTTTCAAAAATGAAAATGTCCAAAATTAAGAAAGTTTGTAGCTATATATATATATAATGAATACGAGCGTATATTTGTTGTACCCTAGCCAAAATGCAGTAGCCGTGTGGGTACTCTATGAGTTCGTAGAGACGACTAGAACATGAATATGGACTCCTAACACCTTCAAAGCATACCCAGCAATAATTTGCAGCGTATTATTAGCGAATTTTCAAGGAAAATGAAGCTATTGCAATGGCCTCAAAATTTTTAGAATCGATTTTCGAAAATTTTCACACTGAAATCCGTTTTGGAACATTCTGAAACGATCCCTGAAGTTTTCCAAAAATCATATGTATATATATAGTTAAATGTGTAAATTGTGCTGAATGCTCCGTAATATTGCAGACCCCAGGAAAAACCCCGCTTAGGGCTCTGCGAGCCCCGCGGAGGGAACAGATTGTACGGGCAGTCTGGAGTCGCCCTTCATGAAGTGTAGTAGTTTGTCTTAACGATTCCTGTGACTTATAATTTAACTGTTGTGGAAAATAAAGTTCTTTTTTAAAACTCATTCTCGTAAAACAGTTATTTAACTGGCGCAGTCGTAGGACCGCAGGAGGCTGAATTTAGTTAAATTATAAATCTCAGCTGTGAGTTTTAACTTTCGCTCTTCGCGCGGAAACCTACGAAATCGCAGGAGATCTTCGAGACCGACAACCCAATCTGATATTTGGACACCGTCTATCGCAGACCACCGATATCATTGCGGACTAATCGAAGAAGGAGACCGAACTCGGCCGAGAAATTTGGGGCGAGATCCACCTACTTCGATAAGTGACACTTCGAGATCAAAGAGGACACCGTTCTCAACAGGACCACCTCGGCGCTCTCTACCCTTCATTTGGACACCGCGATCGCAGCTGCGATAGCCACCAAACCGAAGAGGATCCTTCTCCACAACGGACCAGGAAGAAGAGGTTGACCCAGCTCACCAAAGTACGCAGCCGAGCTACCAGCGTTTCGGAAACCGACCCGAAAACCACTCGATGCTAGCGATCTTCGCGACTTTGTGAGTCCACCTTTGATATTTAAAATAACATCGAATTTCCTAATATTGTTTGTAACCGAACGGAGCAATAGAGCACAAGGTAGAAAGTACCAGAGTTAAAGAAAGCTTATGGACATGATTCCGGAGTTCCACGGAGAACCGGAACTTCTTACTAACTTTTTAGAAGTATGCGAAGAGCTAGTGCTCCCATTTTATGATAGGGCAGCCTACAAATTTCAAAACAAATATCTGATGAGGTCCATCTTAGCAAAAATTAAAGGTAGAGCGGCTGAGTTAATCATCAGTGCGAATTGCTCAAATTGGGAGAGTGTAAGAGACGCCTTGAGTCCGGATACTCAGACAAAAGAGACATATACACGTTAACGATAGAAATGTCCGAATTAAAACAGGGAGGAGAAACCCGTTCATATTTTTAGAAAAAGTGAGGAAATTTCTTAATTTATCTATCATGTACTTAAAGAATAACGCGGTTCCTAACGTGGACCAACAATGTCAATTTTTTAAAGTTTAGCTTTAAGGGTGTTCCTTAAGAGGATTAAAAGAACCGCTCGGAGGGCTATTGCAGGCCAGGAGACCTCCAGATTTGGATGCGGCCCATAATCTACTAACGAACGACTTTCAATTCGGAATTGCCAAGCCGTATGTAAAAACGGACAATAATAAATCCTTCACGAGTTCGCGACCTCTTCAAGGTCCGTCTTATCAGTCGCCTCGGCACGCGCAAGCGGGACCCTCGCGACCCTCGACTTCCTCATATTTCCAGAATCAGCGTTACGGGAAAGATAATCAAGAACCCTCGACTCAACGTCCTCTTTCCTCTCCACCACAATATCAACAACAATTTCCCAGATACCCGCAAACTCCGCAAAACAGGTCCCAATATCCTACTCCGATGAGTGGAGTACAAACCATCAAAACTCATACACCTCAATTCCATCAGCGGAATATAGAGGGACATGTAGAGTACGAAAGTGAAAGTCGTTCGTCAGAAGAAGAACAGATAGAAGAAGAACCTTTTTTAGAAGTTGGCCAGGAGGAATACCAAAATTCCTCCTCATGAATTTGAGTATAAAAAATGAACTGCCTTTTGTAATCATGCCCAATTTAGATCTGAAAATACTTATCGACACGGCTAGTACCAAATCTTTCATAAATCCAAGAATGCAAATAAACATTTCCAGAAGAAAATAATAGAGGACCCTTTCCTAGTAACTACGGCCCATGGAACGACCCATGGTAAACAAAGCACCAAGGTACCATGTGGAGAGTTATTTGGAAAAAGAAATCTAAATTTAAAATTTTATGTATTCCAGTTTCACGATAAATTTGACTTACTGTTAGGGCTAGATGGATTAAAACAAATTGAAGCAAAAATTGACTTGACGAAAAACATGTTATGTACTCCCCAGAAGGCAACTGCCGGTCCTTTTCCACCAACTAACTAAATTCGAAACTTACGAAATTGAAGCTCGATCCTTACAACAAGTAAAATTTAAAATAAATAACATAAAAGATGGAGAAGGAGTGATACAATACACAAAATTAAAAAAACTAGAAATACCACAATGCCTAGTGACAATCAAAAATCATGAAGCACTAGGCGTAGTGTTAAACCCCACCGAAGAAAAGATAATATTTAAAACAATTGAAACCGATCAAAGTAGAGCCCGTTCCTAAAAATCCCGACAGTAACCTAAACATGCACACCTACGGAAAATTGACTTCAACCCATCAAAATTAAGGTTAGACCATTTAAACCGAGAAGAAAAGAAGGAAATTCTAAAATTGGTCAGATCCTATTCGGATATTTTTCATTCGGAAGAAACCACGTTAACTTTCACAAACCAAGTAAAGCATCAAATCAGAACAACAGACGAGACTCCGATTTACACGAAACCTTACAGATACCCGCAGATATACAAACAAGAGGTACAGAGACAAATTAATGACATGCTAAAACAAAAAATCATTGAACCATCGAACTCTCCGTGGAATTCCCCCATTGTAGTAATACCGAAAAAACCAGATGCATCGGGAAACAGAAATACCGAATCTGCATCGACTACAGGAAATTAACGAGAAAAACGATACCAGACAAATACCCTCTCCCTAACATTACGGACCTACTAGACAAGTTAGGGAAATGCCACTACTTCACAACTATAGATTTAGCGTCAGGGTTCCACCAAGTAGAAATGAGCCCAGAAAGTGTGGAAAAGACCGCGTTTTCGACAGAACAGGGCCATTGGCAGTTTCGAAGAATGCCTTTTGGACTCTCAGGAAGCCCACCAACTTTCCAAAGAGTCATGGATTCCATACTGAGAGGAATCCAGAACGAAACTTGCCTAGTGTACATGGATGACATCATATGTTTTAGCACTAGTCTACAAGAACACTTAGGACGACTCAGAGAAATTTTTGAACGATTAAGACAAGCCAACATGAAAATTCAACTCGATAAAACGGAATTTCTAAGAAAGGAAGTAGGGTTCCTCGGGCACATAATAACCCCAGAGGGAGTCAAACCTAACCCTGAGAAAATAAGAGCCATAATTAACTATCCCATACCCAAAAACACTAAAGAAATTAAAGGTTTCTAGGGTTGTTGGGATACTACAGGAGGTTCGTAAAAGATTTTGCAGACATAACAAAACCACTAACGAAGAGATTGAAAAAGGGAGCGACAATTAACACAACAGACCCAGACTACGCCAACGCTTTCGAAATTTCAAAACAATTGTTAGTAAACGAACCAATATTACAATACCCAGATTTCGAAAAACCATTTCATTTGACCACGGACGCTAGTAAGTAACGTAGCAATAGGAGCAGTGCTCTCACAAACCACAAAGGAGGCGATCTAGCTGTAGCTTATGCTAGTAGGACTCTGAACGAAACGGAAACTAGACTCTCCACGATAGAAAAAGAACTGTTAGCAATCGTTTGGGCTGTTAAATATTTTAGACCGTAACAAATATTGTACGGCAAAAAAAAATTAAAATATTTTCAGATCACAAACCACTTCAATGGTTATTTTCAATAAAAGAACCCAACTCAAAATTATTTAGGTGGAGATTAAAACTAGAAGAATATAATTACGAAATCTGTTACAAAAAAGGAACTAGCAACGCAAATGCAGATGCTCTATCAAGGATCCAACTTAATGTCACGGAAATAGAAGAAGCCGATAAAATTATTGAAGATTTAATAGATAAAATGAATAGAACTGAGAGTATACTACAAGACGGACAGACAGACCAAACCATAAGAGAACTATTTCCCGAAGGAACACCCCCAACTGAAGCCATAGAAACAGACAGACAATCTGTAACTGCTAACATTGACGACGAGAGTGATCACCAAACTGTTCATACCAATCAAGAAAGTAATACCACCATAGAAATCCCTATTAGTGACAACCCGTAAATTATTTTAATAATCAAGTAATTGTATCGCTTGTAAAATTTAATCCTACAAAACCAAAAATAAAGAAACTCTTAATCACAAAACCAGAATATTGCTAGAATTATCAGAAAACAAATTAGAAAAAGAAATAGTAAACTTTGTCAAGGATACATTATACCAAATGTCAACTATGGAATATACTTTGAAAACGACATTTATGAAAAATTCTTAAAATAATGGTTAAATATTTTAAAACCTCAGAAGTAAAATTCACAAAATGTAGTGGAAAGCTAGTTGACGTACTTTGCGACGAAGAAGTACAGGAAGTAATAGCCTCCTATCATGTAGGTAAACAAAACCACAGAGGGATAGAAGAAACTTACCAAAAACTTAAAAGACTTTACTTTTGGCCCAATATGAAAAAGACGGCTCCAAGAATTCATTAATCAATGTGAAATCTGCCAAATTTGCAAATATGATAGAAATCCATTAAAATAAAATATAATGTTACCCCGACAGCGACCAGGCCGTTCGAAATAATTCACATTGATAAATTCACTCTAGAAAAGACAAAATTCCTGACGATAATCGACACCTTCTCAAGATACGCTCAGGCCTATCCGGTTCAAACTTCAGAAAGTATAGAGGTAGTCACTAATCTCCTCAAATATTTTGCTCATCATGGACTACCTCAACAAATCATTTCGGACAATGGAGCAGATCTAAATAGCTCCTTAGTAAAAGAATTACTGATGTTACACAAAATCAAAATTCATTTATAAGTTCCCAACATCCCGACTCAAATGGACCTATCGAGAGGTTCCACTCCACACTGATAGAGCATATCCGATTATTAAACAATCAAGACGAGTTCAAAAAGACTCGATCCTAAATAAAGTAAATTATGCCCTCATAGCTTACAACAACAGCATTCACTCAGTAACAAAACTGACACCATTTGAAGTAATTAACGGTCATATAGACAACGATTCAGCAGTAAACATTGATATCGAAACAAAGACTAGCTTCTAACTTCGTACAACAACATAAAGAAAGACAAAATTATTATACTCCACTATTAGAGAGAAAACCAAAACCAAAAGGAGAAGTGATCAACAGTAGAAACCTATCTAGAGAAGACCCACCAGATATACAGGCCGAAGTTTATATAAAAAATAAACAATTACAGGCAAAGACTAAAAATAAATATGCGAAAGAGAAAGTAGTTAGAGTAAATGTTGATAGAAACACGGCAGAGATTCAGCCTCGTCATTACAATACGAGAAGCAAGGTTCATCTCTCCAATATTAAGAGACCTAGGAAACGAAAGAAAATTACAGAAACTACTTCCCAAACTAACCCACCTACTGACGCTGTTCCAGGGCCCGGGCTTACGACAGGACGATGCGCCGAAATAAAAGATAAGCGGTAATCCAGGTGTCTACCTATCCGGCTAGGTACGGCAAAAATAACTACAACTGACCACACGTTGATACACTACTATAAGATCAACGGACTTATACGAGAATTCGACAAACTAAGTTTAAAAATGTAGAATTATTTAAGAAACTTAGAGTAGATGAAAGAATATCTAGGGAATTAGATGAATATTCAAGGGTTGTAGATTATACTGTAGATATTATTCAAGAAAAAATAGATAGCATAAAACATGTAGACAGTAGAATGAAGAGGGGATTAATGATGGGCTAGGTAGTGTAGCAAAAGCTATAACGGGAAATTTAGACTCCACTGACGCAGAAAAATATGACAAATTTATAGAACAAATTAGAAACAATAATTAAACTTTCAAGATCAACTAGACGCTCAATTCTCCATCAACAGTGAACTAATAGAAGAATTTAATGAAACAATTAGCACCATCCAATTCAACAACAAAGAAATACAAAATAAAGTGGTAGAAATAAATAGCTTAATTAAAACCAATAGTTTAAAAATCGAAATTGGAACGGCCAGAGAATTAGTGAATCATCTACAACTAGTTTTCAACCTGATCTTAAATGTAGTCCAAGACATAGAGAACTCCTTGACCTTTTGCAAAATGGGATCCCTTCATCCCAGTATTCTTACTACCAAACAATTGTATGACGAACTTAAGAAAATAGAAAATTATTACCAAGGGAAACTACCTTTAGAGATCAATTATGAAAATATGTTAGAATTAGAATCCTTGATTAAGGTTAATTGTAAAGTTCGACCTGAAGAAATTGTTTACTTCTTAACGTTACCATTGACAAACTCGAAAGAGTTCGATTTATTTTATTTGAGGCCAATTCCTTCAGAAACAGTAACGGTCTAATATCCATTTGGCCGGATTCTCAGTACTTGTTAAAAGCCAAAGACAATTCTACAATTAAACCTCTTAAAGGTTCTTGCATATCGGGTAGTACCTACTTGTGCCCGACTGAAATTCTCTCAACTTATAATGGTACCTGCGAAAAAGAAATTCTTCAGGGCCGAGCTCCTAAACCAATGTCGATATGTTAAACTAGAAACTATCGACAACGAAATTGAATTTATTCGGAAATCAATCAATATCTTGGCACTTTTGTAACAGAAGAACCTATAGAAATTAGGGAAGAAAAAGAAACAGAAATAAAGTCGCTAAAAGGAATATATCTCATCAGAAATGAAAAACATACTGTATATTTTAGAAATGAACAATTAACATCTTCTAGCCAGTCGGAGGGTCAACCGAAAATTATTCACAATATTGAAATTGACATGGAAAATAATTATCCGCCTGATGTGTCACTAAATTTGAAAGATGCTAATTTTAAAAATATAAAATTGAACCCCATACGACCGGTTAGGTCTTTCGATTCATCTCACATAGTAATACCAAGTTGTGGACAATTGTATTGTACTTCATCATCATAGGATCAGTGTGTTATTTTACTTTAAAATATCTCAGAAATCCAAATCATTAAATTTCAGAAATTCACCTCAGGTAGACCCCGGACCTGTATTGACATCAACCTTCCGGGAGATGCAAATTCTAGGGTGGAGGAGTTAAATGTGTAAATTGTGCTGAATGCTCCGTAATATTGCAGACCCCAGGAAAAACCCGCTTAGGGCTCTGCGAGCCCCGCGGAGGGAACAGATTGTACGGGCAGTCTGGAGTCGCCCTTCATGAAGTGTAGTAGTTTGTCTTAACGATTCCTGTGACTTATAATTTAACTGTTGTGGAAAATAAAGTTCTTTTTTAAAAAACTCATTCTCGTAAAACAGTTATTTAACTTATATATATGTGTCATTCCGGACGATAACTTGAGTAATGGGGTATTTCGGTGGTCGGAAATTCAGGTTTGACCTCAAATTTCGATTCAGCACCCTTGAAAACCTATATACTCCAACTTAAGCCCAATGATACTATAAATTGTGGTAGAAAAATTAATTAAAGAGATCACAAAATTGAAAAAAGTTTGTAGCTATATATATAATAATACTAGGCAATTTGTTGTACCCAGAAATGCAGTAGCGCGTGTGGGTACTATGAGTTCGTAAGAGGGGACTGAACATGGATATTTTCAAAGACAGTTGGTAGCTACGCACGAATTTGCTAGCTATTATAGCGAATTCAAAAAATGAAGCTTTGCAATTAGCCTCGATTTTTAGAATCGATTTTCTCGACAACAAATCCGTTTTGGAACATTCTGAAACGATCCCTGAAGTTTTTCCAAAAAAATAATAAATATATATGTGTCATTACGGAAATGAGTAATTGTTTAAAAATTTTTTTTAGTTTTTGCCAAAATGTTTGTAGCAACAAACCATAGGTCAAGTTCGTTAACCAGCAATTTTGGACAATCCAAAGTGGTCCAAATTCAAAAAAACTCCCAAAAAATGGGTTTTTTCCGTTTTTTGTGGTTTTTACATGAAAATCATGGTATATATGGTATATTCGGATTCAGCACAAAATTTCTGATATTGAATGGCATTTTTTTCAAAAATGAAATTGTCCAAAATTAAGAAAGTTTGTAGCTATATATATATATAAATGAATACGAGCGTATATTTGTTGTACCCAGAAATGCAGTAGCTCGCCGCTGTGGGTACTCTATGAGTTCGTAGAGACGACTAGAACATGAATATGGACTCCCTAACATACCTCAAAGCATACCCAGCAATAATTTGCAGCGTTATTATTAGCGAATTTTCAAGGAAATGAAGCTATTGCACTGGCCCTCAAAATTTTTAGAATCGACTTTTTCGAAAAATTTTCACATGAAATCCGTTGGAACATCTGAAACGATCCCTGAAGTTTTTCAAAATCATATGTTATATATATATGTGTCATTCCGGACGATAACTTGAGTAATTGTTTAAAAATTTTTTTTTTTTTTAGTTTTTGCAAAATGTTGTAGCAACAAAACCCATAGGTCAAGTTCGTAACCAGCAATTTTGGACAATCCAAAGTGGTCCAAAATCTCAAAAAAAAAACTCCCAAAAAAGGGGTGTTTTCCCGTTTTTTGTGGGTTTTTACATTGAAAATCATGGTAATAGTATGGTATATTCGGATTTCAGCACAAAATTTTCTGATATGAATGCATTTTTTCAAAAATGAAAATTGTCCAAAATAAGAAAAGTTTGTAGCTATATATATATATATAATGAATACGAGCGTATATTTGTTGTACCCAGAAATGCAGTAGCCGTGTGGGTACTCTATGAGTTCGTAGAGACGACTAGAACATGAATATGGACTCCTAACATCTCAAAGCATACCCAGCAATAATTTGCCAGCGTATTATTAGCGAATTTTCAAGGAAAATGAAGCTATTGCAATGGCCTCAAAATTTTTAGAATCGACTTTTTCGAAAAATTTTCACACTGAAATCCGTTTTGGAACATTCTGAAACCGATCCCGAAGTTTTTCCACAAATCATATGTATATACATATGTGTCATTCCGGACGAAACTTGAGTAATTGTTTAAAAATTTTTTTTTTAGGTTTTTTTGCCAAAATGTTGTAGCAACAAACCATAGGTCAAGTTCGTTAACCAGCAATTTTGGACAATCCAAAGTGGTCCAAAATTCAAAAAACTCCCAAAAAAATGGGTTTTTCCCGTTTTTTGTGGTTTTTACATTGAAAATCATGGTAATATATGGTATATCGGATTCAGCACAAAATTTCTGATATGAATGCATTTTTTCAAAAATGAAAATTGTCCAAAATTAAGAAAAGTTTGTAGCTATATATATATATAATGAATACGAGCGTATATTTGTTGTACCAGAAATGCAGTAGCCGTTGTGGGTACTCTATGAGTTCGTAGAGACGACTAGAACATGAATATGGACTCCTAACATCTTCAAAGCATACCCAGCAATAATTTGCAGCGTATTATTAGCGAATTTTCAAGGAAAATGAAGCTATTGCAATGGCCTCAAAATTTTTAGAATCGACTTTTTCGAAAATTTTCACACTGAAATCGTTTTGGAACATTCTGAAACGATCCCTGAAGTTTTTCCAAAAATCATATGTATATCTATATGTGTCATTCCGGACGATAACTTGAGTAATTGTTTAAAAATTTTTTTTTAGTTTTTGCCAAAATGTTTGTAGACAACAAACCATAGGTCAAGTTCGTTAACCAGCAATTTTGGACAATCCAAAGTGGTCCAAAATTCAAAAAAACTCCCAAAAAAATGGGTTTTTCCCGTTTTTTGTGGTTTTTACATTGAAAATCATGGTAATATATGGTATATTCGGATTCAGCACAAAATTTCTGATATGAATGCATTTTTCAAAAATGAACAATTGTCCAAAATTAAGAAAAGTTTGTAGCTATATATATATATAATGAATACGAGCGTATATTTGTTGTACCCAGAAATGCAGTAGCCGTGTGGGTACCTATGAGTTCGTAGAGGACGACTCGAACATGAATATGGACTCCTAACATCTTCAAGCAATACCAGCAATAATTTGCAGCGTATTATTAGCGAATTCTTCAAGGAAATGAGTATTGCAATGGCCCTCAAAATTTTTAGAATCGACTTTTCTCGAAAAATTTTCACACTGAAATCCGTTTTGGAACATTCTGAAACGATCCCTGAAGTCTTTTCCAAAAATCCTATGTATATTATATATGTGTCATTCCGCGACGATTAACTGAGTAATTGTTTAAAAATTTTTTTTTAGTTTTTGCCCAAATGTTTGTAGCAACACAACCATAGGTCAAGTTCGTTAACCAGCAATTTTGACAATCCAAAGTGGTCCAAAATTCAAAAAAACTCCCAAAAAATGGGTTTTTCCCGTTTTTTGTGGTTTTTACATTGAAAATCATGGTAATATATGGTATATTCGGATTCAGCACAAAATTTCTGATATGAATGCATTTTTTCAAAAATGAAAATTGTCCAAAATTAAGAAAGTTTGTAGCTATATATATATATAATGAATACGAGCGTATATTTGGTTGTACCCAGAAATGCAGTAGCCGTGTGGGTACTCTATGAGTTCGTAGAGACGACTAGAACATGATAATGGACTCCTAACATCTTCAAAGCATACCCAGCAATAATTTGCAGCGTATTATTAGCGAATTTTTCAAGGAAAATGAAGCTATTGCAATGGCCTCAAAATTTTTAGAATCGACTTTTTCGAAAAATTTTCACACTGAAATCCGTTTGGAACATTCTGAAACGATCCCTGAAGTTTTCTCCAAAAATCATATGTATATATATATATGTGTCATTCCGGACGATAACTTGAGTAATTGTTTTAAAATTTTTTTTTAGTTTTGCCAAATGTTTTGTAGCAACAAAACCATAGGTCAAGTTCGTTACCAGCAATTTTTGGACAATCCAAAGTGGTCCAAAATTCAAAAAAACTCCCAAAAAAATGGGTTTTTCCCGTTTTTTGTGGTTTTTACATTGAAAATCATGGTAATATATGGTATATTCGGATTCAGCCACAAATTCTGATATGAATGCATTTTTCAAAAAATGAAAATTGTCCAACATTAAGAAAAGTTTGTAGCCTATATATATATATAATGAATACGAGCGTATATTGTTGTACCCAGAAATGCAGTAGCCGTGTGGGTACTCTATGAGTTCGTAGAGACGACTAGAACATGAATATGGACTCCTAACATCTTCAAAGCATACCCAGCAATAATTTGCAGCGTATTATTAGCGAATTTTCAAGGAAAATGAAGCTATTGCAATGGCCTCAAAATTTTTAGAATCGACTTTTTCGAAAAATTTTCACACTGAAATCCGTTTTGGAACATTCTGAAACGATCCCTGAAGTTTTTCCAAAAATCATATGTATATATATGTGTCATTCCGGACGATAACTTGAGTAATTGTTTAAAATTTTTTTTTAGTTTTTGCCAAAATGTTTGTAACAACAAACCATAGGTCAAGTTCGTTAACCAGCAATTTTGGACAATCCAAAGTGGTCCAAAATTCAAAAAAACTCCCAAAAAAATGGGTTTTTCCCGTTTTTTGTGGTTTTTACATTGAAAATCATGGTAATATATGGTATATTCGGATTCAGCACAAAATTTCTGATATGAATGCATTTTTCAAAAATGAAAATTGTCCAAAATTAAGAAAAGTTTGTAGCTATATATATATATAATGAATACGTGCGTATATTTGTTGTACCCAGAAATGCAGTAGCCGTGTGGGTACTCTATGAGTTCGTAGAGACGACTAGAACATGAATATGGACTCCTAACATCTTCAAAGCATACCCAGCAATAATTTGCAGCGTATTATTAGCGAATTTTCAAGGAAAATGAAGCTATTGCAATGGCCTCAAAATTTTAGAATCGACTTTTTCGAAAAATTTTCACACTGAAATCCGTTTTGGAACATTCTGAAACGATCCCTGAAGTTTTTCCAAAAATCATATGTATATATATATGTGTCATTCCGGACGATAACTTGAGTAATTGTTTAAAAATTTTTTTTTAGTTTTTGCCAAAATGTTTGTAGCATCAAACCATAGGTCAAGTTCGTTAACCAGCAATTTTGGACAATCCAAAGTGGTCCAAAATTCAAAAAAACTCCCAAAAAAATGGGTTTTTCCCGTTTTTTGTGGTTTTTACATTGAAAATCATGGTAATATATGGTATATTCGGATTCAGCACAAAATTTCTGATATGAATGCATTTTTCAAAAATGAAAATTGTCCAAAATTAAGAAAAGTTTGTAGCTATATATATATATAATGAATACGTGCGTATATTTGTTGTACCCAGAAATGCAGTAGCCGTGTGGGTACTCTATGAGTTCGTAGAGACGACTAGAACATGAATATGGACTCCTAACATCTTCAAAGCATACCCAGCAATAATTTGCAGCGTATTATTAGCGAATTTTCAAGGAAAATGAAGCTATTGCAATGGCCTCAAAATTTTTAGAATCGACTTTTTCGAAAAATTTTCACACTGAAATCCGTTTTGGAACATTCTGAAACGATCCCTGAAGTTTTTCCAAAAATCATATGTATATATATATGTGTCATTCCGGACGATAACTTGAGTAATTGTTTAAAAATTTTTTTTTAGTTTTTGCCAAAATGTTTGTAGCATCAAACCATAGGTCAAGTTCGTTAACCAGCAATTTTGGACAATCCAAAGTGGTCCAAAATTCAAAAAAACTCCCAAAAAATGGGTTTTTCCCGTTTTTTGTGGTTTTTACATTGAAAATCATGGTTATATATGGTATATTCGGATTCAGCACAAAATTTCTGATATGAATGCATTTTTCAAAAATGAAAATTGTCCAAAATTAAGAAAAGTTTGTAGCTATATATATATATAATGAATACGTGCGTATATTTGTTGTACCCAGAAATGCAGTAGCCGTGTGGGTACTCTATGAGTTCGTAGAGACGACTAGAACATGAATATGGACTCCTAACATCTTCAAAGCATACCCAGCAATAATTTGCAGCGTATTATTAGCGAATTTTCAAGGAAAATGAAGCTATTGCAATGGCCTCAAAATTTTTAGAATCGACTTTTTCGAAAAATTTTCACACTGAAATCCGTTTTGGAACATTCTGAAACGATCCCTGAAGTTTTTCCAAAAATCATATGTATATATATATGTGTCATTCCGGACGATAACTTGAGTATTGTTTAAAAATTTTTTTTTAGTTTTTGCCAAAATGTTTGTAGCAACAAACCATAGGTCAAGTTCGTTAACCAGCAATTTTGGACAATCCAAAGTGGTCCAAAATTCAAAAAAACTCCAAAAAAATGGGTTTTTCCCGTTTTTTGTGGTTTTTACATTGAAAATCATGGTAATATATGGTATATTCGGATTCAGCACAAAATTTCTGATATGAATGCATTTTTCAAAAATGAAAATTGTCCAAAATTAAGAAAAGTTTGTAGCTATATATATATATAATGAATACGAGCGTATATTTGTTGTACCCAGAAATGCAGTAGCCGTGTGGGTACTCTATGAGTTCGTAGAGACGACTAGAACATGAATATGGACTCCTAACATCTTCAAAGCATACCCAGCAATAATTTGCAGCGTATTATTAGCGAATTTTCAAGAAAATGAATTTATTGCAATGGAAAATTTTTAGAATCGACTTTTTCGAAAAATTTTGGATAATGAGATTCCCAAAAGTTTTAGGTCGATCAGATAACATTAACCCGTGCCGCATCGGGGTTGATAGCCAGAAACTCACTTTTTTTCATACAAATATTCTTTTTTTTCCTCATAACATAGTAACCATTGTCCTGGAGACTTGAGATTCAAATGAATCAATATTCCGTATAACAGAGTGATAAAGATACATCAAATCGCCTGGAGGTTTGGTTTCATACACTGGAGTGTGGTTCTAGGTGTATGCGTAAAAGGCACATTTGCTAAAACGGACCACGTTTTCAGATGGGAAAAGCTGAATAACATAATTTAATTTATTATATTTATTTAAGAAATTTCATTTTTTTTCTAGAAAATCACTTGTGCCAGCCCCCTAAAAGGTGCCATTTGACTGGATAATGAGATTCCCAAAGTTTTAGGTCGATCAGATAACATTAACCCGTGCCGCATCGGGGTTGAAGCTCAGAAACTCACTTTTTTTCATACAAATATTCTTTTTTTCCTCATAACATAGTAACCATTTGTCCTGGAGACTTGAGATTCAAATGAATCAATATTCCGTATAACAGAGTGATAAAGATACATCAAATCGCCTGGAGGTTGGTTTCATACACTGGAGTGTGGTTTCTAGGTGTATGCGTAAAAAGGCACATTTGCTAAAACGGACCACGTTTTCAGATGGGAAAAGCTGAATAACATAATTTAATTTATTATATTTATTTAAGAAATTTCATTTTTTTTCTAGAAAATCACTTGTGCCAGCCCCCTAAAAGGTGCCATTTGACTGGATAATGAGATTCCAAAGTTTTAGGTCGATCAGATAACATTAACCCGTGCCGCATCGGGGTTGAAGCTCAGAACTCACTTTTTTTCATACAAATATTCTTTTTTTCCTCATAACATAGTAACCATTTGTCCTGGAGACTTGAGATTCAAATGAATCAATATTCCGTATAACAGAGTGATAAAGATACATCAAATCGCCTGGAGGTTGGTTTCATACACTGGAGTGTGGTTTCTAGGTGTATGCGTAAAAAGGCACATTTGCTAAAACGGACCACGTTTTCAGATGGGAAAAGCTGAATAACATAATTTAATTTATTATATTTATTTAAGAAATTTCATTTTTTTTCTAGAAAATCACTTGTGCCAGCCCCCTAAAAGGTGCCATTTGACTGGATAATGAGATTCCCAAAGTTTTAGGTCGATCAGATAACATTAACCCGTGCCGCATCGGGGTTGAAGCTCAGAAACTCACTTTTTTTCATACAAATATTCTTTTTTTCCTCATAACATAGTAACCATTTGTCCTGGAGACTTGAGATTCAAATGAATCAATATTCCGTATAACAGAGTGATAAAGATACATCAAATCGCCTGGAGGTTGGTTTCATACACTGGAGTGTGGTTTCTAGGTGTATGCGTAAAAAGGCACATTTGCTAAAACGGACCACGTTTTCAGATGGGAAAAGCTGAATAACATAATTTAATTTATTATATTTATTTAAGAAATTTCATTTTTTTTCTAGAAAATCACTTGTGCCAGCCCCCTAAAAGGTGCCATTTGACTGGATAATGAGATTCCCAAAGTTTTAGGTCGATCAGATAACATTAACCCGTGCCGCATCGGGGTTGAAGCTCAGAAACTCACTTTTTTTCATACAAATATTCTTTTTTTCCTCATAACATAGTAACCATTTGTCCTGGAGACTTGAGATTCAAATGAATCAATATTCCGTATAACAGAGTGATAAAGATACATCAAATCGCCTGGAGGTTGGTTTCATACACTGGAGTGTGGTTTCTAGGTGTATGCGTAAAAAGGCACATTTGCTAAAACGGACCACGTTTTCAGATGGGAAAAGCTGAATAACATAATTTAATTTATTATATTTATTTAAGAAATTTCATTTTTTTTCTAGAAAATCACTTGTGCCAGCCCCCTAAAAGGTGCCATTTGACTGGATAATGAGATTCCCAAAGTTTTAGGTCGATCAGATAACATTAACCCGTGCCGCATCGGGGTTGAAGCTCAGAAACTCACTTTTTTTCATACAAATATTCTTTTTTTCCTCATAACATAGTAACCATTTGTCCTGGAGACTTGAGATTCAAATGAATCAATATTCCGTATAACAGAGTGATAAAGATACATCAAATCGCCTGGAGGTTGGTTTCATACACTGGAGTGTGGTTTCTAGGTGTATGCGTAAAAAGGCACATTTGCTAAAACGGACCACGTTTTCAGATGGGAAAAGCTGAATAACATAATTTAATTTATTATATTTATTTAAGAAATTTCATTTTTTTTCTAGAAAATCACTTGTGCCAGCCCCCTAAAAGGTGCCATTTGACTGGATAATGAGATTCCCAAAGTTTTAGGTCGATCAGATAACATTAACCCGTGCCGCATCGGGGTTGAAGCTCAGAAACTCACTTTTTTTCATACAAATATTCTTTTTTTCCTCATAACATAGTAACCTATTGTCCTGGAGACTTGAGATTCAAATGAATCAATATTCCGTATAACAGAGTGATAAAGATACATCAAATCGCCTGGAGGTTGGTTTCATACACTGGAGTGTGGTTTCTAGGTGTATGCGTAAAAAGGCACATTTGCTAAAACGGACCACGTTTTCAGATGGGAAAAGCTGAATAACATAATTTAATTTATTATATTTATTTAAGAAATTTCATTTTTTTTCTAGAAAATCACTTGTGCCAGCCCCCTAAAAGGTGCCATTTGACTGGATAATGAGATTCCCAAAGTTTTAGGTCGATCAGATAACATTAACCCGTGCCGCATCGGGGTTGAAGCTCAGAAACTCACTTTTTTTCATACAAATATTCTTTTTTTCCTCATAACATAGTAACCATTTGTCCTGGAGACTTGAGATTCAAATGAATCAATATTCCGTATAACAGAGTGATAAAGATACATCAAATCGCCTGGAGGTTGGTTTCATACACTGGAGTGTGGTTTCTAGGTGTATGCGTAAAAAGGCACATTTGCTAAAACGGACCACGTTTTCAGATGGGAAAAGCTGAATAACATAATTTAATTTATTATATTTATTTAAGAAATTTCATTTTTTTTCTAGAAAATCACTTGTGCCAGCCCCCTAAAAGGTGCCATTTGACTGGATAATGAGATTCCCAAAGTTTTAGGTCGATCAGATAACATTAACCCGTGCCGCATCGGGGTTGAAGCTCAGAAACTCACTTTTTTTCATACAAATATTCTTTTTTTCCTCATAACATAGTAACCATTTGTCCTGGAGACTTGAGATTCAAATGAATCAATATTCCGTATAACAGAGTGATAAAGATACATCAAATCGCCTGGAGGTTGGTTTCATACACTGGAGTGTGGTTTCTAGGTGTATGCGTAAAAAGGCACATTTGCTAAAACGGACCACGTTTTCAGATGGGAAAAGCTGAATAACATAATTTAATTTATTATATTTATTTAAGAAATTTCATTTTTTTTCTAGAAAATCACTTGTGCCAGCCCCCTAAAAGGTGCCATTTGACTGGATAATGAGATTCCCAAAGTTTTAGGTCGATCAGATAACATTAACCCGTGCCGCATCGGGGTTGAAGCTCAGAAACTCACTTTTTTTCATACAAATATTCTTTTTTTCCTCATAACATAGTAACCATTTGTCCTGGAGACTTGAGATTCAAATGAATCAATATTCCGTATAACAGAGTGATAAAGATACATCAAATCGCCTGGAGGTTGGTTTCATACACTGGAGTGTGGTTTCTAGGTGTATGCGTAAAAAGGCACATTTGCTAAAACGGACCACGTTTTCAGATGGGAAAAGCTGAATAACATAATTTAATTTATTATATTTATTTAAGAAATTTCATTTTTTTTCTAGAAAATCACTTGTGCCAGCCCCCTAAAAGGTGCCATTTGACTGGATAATGAGATTCCCAAAGTTTTAGGTCGATCAGATAACATTAACCCGTGCCGCATCGGGGTTGAAGCTCAGAAACTCACTTTTTTTCATACAAATATTCTTTTTTTCCTCATAACATAGTAACCATTTGTCCTGGAGACTTGAGATTCAAATGAATCAATATTCCGTATAACAGAGTGATAAAGATACATCAAATCGCCTGGAGGTTGGTTTCATACACTGGAGTGTGGTTTCTAGGTGTATGCGTAAAAAGGCACATTTGCTAAAACGGACCACGTTTTCAGATGGGAAAAGCTGAATAACATAATTTAATTTATTATATTTATTTAAGAAATTTCATTTTTTTTCTAGAAAATCACTTGTGCCAGCCCCCTAAAAGGTGCCATTTGACTGGATAATGAGATTCCCAAAGTTTTAGGTCGATCAGATAACATTAACCCGTGCCGCATCGGGGTTGAAGCTCAGAAACTCACTTTTTTTCATACAAATATTCTTTTTTTCCTCATAACATAGTAACCATTTGTCCTGGAGACTTGAGATTCAAATGAATCAATATTCCGTATAACAGAGTGATAAAGATACATCAAATCGCCTGGAGGTTGGTTTCATACACTGGAGTGTGGTTTCTAGGTGTATGCGTAAAAAGGCACATTTGCTAAAACGGACCACGTTTTCAGATGGGAAAAGCTGAATAACATAATTTAATTTATTATATTTATTTAAGAAATTTCATTTTTTTTCTAGAAAATCACTTGTGCCAGCCCCCTAAAAGGTGCCATTTGACTGGATAATGAGATTCCCAAAGTTTTAGGTCGATCAGATAACATTAACCCGTGCCGCATCGGGGTTGAAGCTCAGAAACTCACTTTTTTTCATACAAATATTCTTTTTTTCCTCATAACATAGTAACCATTTGTCCTGGAGACTTGAGATTCAAATGAATCAATATTCCGTATAACAGAGTGATAAAGATACATCAAATCGCCTGGAGGTTGGTTTCATACACTGGAGTGTGGTTTCTAGGTGTATGCGTAAAAAGGCACATTTGCTAAAACGGACCACGTTTTCAGATGGGAAAAGCTGAATAACATAATTTAATTTATTATATTTATTTAAGAAATTTCATTTTTTTTCTAGAAAATCACTTGTGCCAGCCCCCTAAAAGGTGCCATTTGACTGGATAATGAGATTCCCAAAGTTTTAGGTCGATCAGATAACATTAACCCGTGCCGCATCGGGGTTGAAGCTCAGAAACTCACTTTTTTTCATACAAATATTCTTTTTTTCCTCATAACATAGTAACCATTTGTCCTGGAGACTTGAGATTCAAATGAATCAATATTCCGTATAACAGAGTGATAAAGATACATCAAATCGCCTGGAGGTTGGTTTCATACACTGGAGTGTGGTTTCTAGGTGTATGCGTAAAAAGGCACATTTGCTAAAACGGACCACGTTTTCAGATGGGAAAAGCTGAATAACATAATTTAATTTATTATATTTATTTAAGAAATTTCATTTTTTTTCTAGAAAATCACTTGTGCCAGCCCCCTAAAAGGTGCCATTTGACTGGATAATGAGATTCCCAAAGTTTTAGGTCGATCAGATAACATTAACCCGTGCCGCATCGGGGTTGAAGCTCAGAAACTCACTTTTTTTCATACAAATATTCTTTTTTTCCTCATAACATAGTAACCATTTGTCCTGGAGACTTGAGATTCAAATGAATCAATATTCCGTATAACAGAGTGATAAAGATACATCAAATCGCCTGGAGGTTGGTTTCATACACTGGAGTGTGGTTTCTAGGTGTATGCGTAAAAAGGCACATTTGCTAAAACGGACCACGTTTTCAGATGGGAAAAGCTGAATAACATAATTTAATTTATTATATTTATTTAAGAAATTTCATTTTTTTTCTAGAAAATCACTTGTGCCAGCCCCCTAAAAGGTGCCATTTGACTGGATAATGAGATTCCCAAAGTTTTAGGTCGATCAGATAACATTAACCCGTGCCGCATCGGGGTTGAAGCTCAGAAACTCACTTTTTTTCATACAAATATTCTTTTTTTCCTCATAACATAGTAACCATTTGTCCTGGAGACTTGAGATTCAAATGAATCAATATTCCGTATAACAGAGTGATAAAGATACATCAAATCGCCTGGAGGTTGGTTTCATACACTGGAGTGTGGTTTCTAGGTGTATGCGTAAAAAGGCACATTTGCTAAAACGGACCACGTTTTCAGATGGGAAAAGCTGAATAACATAATTTAATTTATTATATT
This sequence comes from Apolygus lucorum, assembly GCA_009739505.2. Lineage (NCBI taxonomy): Eukaryota > Metazoa > Arthropoda > Insecta > Hemiptera > Miridae > Apolygus > Apolygus lucorum. Next base: position 68,362,621 of record CM019179.2, read on the forward strand.
TATTTAAGAAATTTCATTTTTTTTCTAGAAAATCACTTGTGCCAGCCCCCTAAAAGGTGCCATTTGACTGGATAATGAGATTCCCAAAGTTTTAGGTCGATCAGATAACATTAACCCGTGCCGCATCGGGGTTGAAGCTCAGAAACTCACTTTTTTTCATACAAATATTCTTTTTTTCCTCATAACATAGTAACCATTTGTCCTGGAGACTTGAGATTCAAATGAATCAATATTCCGTATAACAGAGTGATAAAGATACATCAAATCGCCTGGAGGTTGGTTTCATACACTGGAGTGTGGTTTCTAGGTGTATGCGTAAAAAGGCACATTTGCTAAAACGGACCACGTTTTCAGATGGGAAAAGCTGAATAACATAATTTAATTTATTATATTTATTTAAGAAATTTCATTTTTTTTCTAGAAAATCACTTGTGCCAGCCCCCTAAAAGGTGCCATTTGACTGGATAATGAGATTCCCAAAGTTTTAGGTCGATCAGATAACATTAACCCGTGCCGCATCGGGGTTGAAGCTCAGAAACTCACTTTTTTTCATACAAATATTCTTTTTTTCCTCATAACATAGTAACCATTTGTCCTGGAGACTTGAGATTCAAATGAATCAATATTCCGTATAACAGAGTGATAAAGATACATCAAATCGCCTGGAGGTTGGTTTCATACACTGGAGTGTGGTTTCTAGGTGTATGCGTAAAAAGGCACATTTGCTAAAACGGACCACGTTTTCAGATGGGAAAAGCTGAATAACATAATTTAATTTATTATATTTATTTAAGAAATTTCATTTTTTTTCTAGAAAATCACTTGTGCCAGCCCCCTAAAAGGTGCCATTTGACTGGATAATGAGATTCCCAAAGTTTTAGGTCGATCAGATAACATTAACCCGTGCCGCATCGGGGTTGAAGCTCAGAAACTCACTTTTTTTCATACAAATATTCTTTTTTTCCTCATAACATAGTAACCATTTGTCCTGGAGACTTGAGATTCAAATGAATCAATATTCCGTATAACAGAGTGATAAAGATACATCAAATCGCCTGGAGGTTGGTTTCATACACTGGAGTGTGGTTTCTAGGTGTATGCGTAAAAAGGCACATTTGCTAAAACGGACCACGTTTTCAGATGGGAAAAGCTGAATAACATAATTTAATTTATTATATTTATTTAAGAAATTTCATTTTTTTTCTAGAAAATCACTTGTGCCAGCCCCCTAAAAGGTGCCATTTGACTGGATAATGAGATTCCCAAAGTTTTAGGTCGATCAGATAACATTAACCCGTGCCGCATCGGGGTTGAAGCTCAGAAACTCACTTTTTTTCATACAAATATTCTTTTTTTCCTCATAACATAGTAACCATTTGTCCTGGAGACTTGAGATTCAAATGAATCAATATTCCGTATAACAGAGTGATAAAGATACATCAAATCGCCTGGAGGTTGGTTTCATACACTGGAGTGTGGTTTCTAGGTGTATGCGTAAAAAGGCACATTTGCTAAAACGGACCACGTTTTCAGATGGGAAAAGCTGAATAACATAATTTAATTTATTATATTTATTTAAGAAATTTCATTTTTTTTCTAGAAAATCACTTGTGCCAGCCCCCTAAAAGGTGCCATTTGACTGGATAATGAGATTCCCAAAGTTTTAGGTCGATCAGATAACATTAACCCGTGCCGCATCGGGGTTGAAGCTCAGAAACTCACTTTTTTTCATACAAATATTCTTTTTTTCCTCATAACATAGTAACCATTTGTCCTGGAGACTTGAGATTCAAATGAATCAATATTCCGTATAACAGAGTGATAAAGATACATCAAATCGCCTGGAGGTTGGTTTCATATACTGGAGTGTGGTTTCTAGGTGTATGCGTAAAAAGGCACATTTGCTAAAACGGACCACGTTTTCAGATGGGAAAAGCTGAATAACATAATTTAATTTATTATATTTATTTAAGAAATTTCATTTTAATTCTAGAAAATCACTTGTGCCAGCCCCCTAAAAGGTGCCATTTGACTGGATAATGAGATTCCCAAATTTTTAGGTCGATCAGATAACATTAACCCGTGCCGCATCGGGGTTGAAGCTCAGAAACTCACTTTTTTTCATACAAATATTCTTTTTTTCCTCATAACATAGTAACCATTTGTCCTGGAGACTTGAGATTCAAATGAATCAATATTCCGTTTAACAGAGTGATAAAGATACATCAAATCGCCTGGAGGTTGGTTTCATACACTGGAGTGTGGTTTCTAGGTGTATGCGTAAAAAGGCACATTTGCTAAAACGGACCACGTTTTCAGATGGGAAAAGCTGAATAACATAATTTAATTTATTATATTTATTTAAGAAATTTCATTTTTTTTCTAGAAAATCACTTGTGCCAGCCCCCTAAAAGGTGCCATTTGACTGGATAATGAGATTCCCAAAGTTTTAGGTCGATCAGATAACATTAACCCGTGCCGCATCGGGGTTGAAGCTCAGAAACTCACTTTTTTTCATACAAATATTCTTTTTTTCCTCATAACATAGTAACCATTTGTCCTGGAGACTTGAGATTCAAATGAATCAATATTCCGTATAACAGAGTGATAAAGATACATCAAATCGCCTGGAGGTTGGTTTCATACACTGGAGTGTGGTTTCTAGGTGTATGCGTAAAAAGGCACATTTGCTAAAACGGACCACGTTTTCAGATGGGAAAAGCTGAATAACATAATTTAATTTATTATATTTGTTATTGTGGGTTCCTCCTCTCGAAGCCGACCTTCCTCTTCGTCGGAAGACATGGTATTTGCAAAGGAACAACACTTCCGAATTGTGAACTAATTTTATTACCTGAAGAAATTGTACTATTTCAGAAACGGAACTCGAGTTAGCGATACTCCCCTTCGGACAGTATTTACTACAAATTTGATATCAAAATGATCACATGACACCTCAAAGGTTCACACTCAAGCGAGCTACAACGATCACTGTTTGGGCAGAACTAAAGGAGGGCTTAACAGGTGCCCCCTCTCTTCTCTCAATAGTTTCAAAACCTGTCACGAGGGGATTTACGAGCAGCTTTTGGCGACACTACTGTGTTTCCCGAGTTTCAAATAATAAAGATTGTTTAAAATAACAATGTCAGTGAATCTGATGATAATGCAAGTAAAATGGTAAACGTTCAATCGGGTTCAATCCGGGTTTGAGTCTTCGTTTTCATCAATCCATCACACGGCGATCCTGACGTTGCTTCCGTCCTCGGGAGCTCAGTTCACCTAGGGGACCAGACACAGCCCATTAGTGAAGAGAATATCAGCCTACTCCCGTCTCCATAAGTGAAGGGTTTCCCCTTCAGGCAAACAATTCAAAATAACAGCAAAGAATTGGCAAGTAAATTAATGCACATGCACAGTGGAGGTAGGAGGCACGAGGAAAATTTCAATGAACAAACAATTCCAAGTAACAATCAAATTGTGCAAGGAGGTACAGGAATTATCCTTTGATCAATATATTTGAGCCAGGTGAATCCAGTCGTAAGGAATCATTAAAAGCAACTCGTTCAAAAGGAACTCATTCAAAAGAACTGCTTGGGAAGGTTGTCTATCTCACTTGGGCTTGACAGTCACACTATCAGAAAAGTAATGACTGTAAGACGTAGACCACGTAAAGGGAAGGACATAGAACAAGGGTCCAACTATGACGCAGCCAACGTAAGGGTGCCAAGCAAGGTAGACTCCAGCCCACAATCCAAAATTAGACTCATACTTGACTGAGAAAATGATTATGATGATCACTGAGAAGACTTGGGGCTCCAAAGTCAACATAGGTGGGATAGTCCACATTCAACATGATGATCACTGAGAAGACTTGGGGATCCAAAGTCAACATAGGTGGAATAATCCACATTCAACAAAATAACAAGACTGGGCGAATCCACAGTCACCTTGGAAGAGCAGTGGGTAGTCCACTATGAACAAAAACAGTCAAGAAAGTCAAAATTACTTCGATAAATCCCTGCTATCATCAGGGATAGTGCTAGAGCCATCAAAATTAGGAGCCTTGCGCAACTGTTCGTGAGGGTATTTCAAGTACTTCCTTGATCCTCCAGAAACATACTGCAATAAGTAGCGGTCATTTGGTAAAACCTTAACAATTTAAACGGTACTCGATAAGCGTTATCCAATATGATTAGATTCCTCACCTCCATCTGTGCAAAAACCAAATCGTTTTCCTCAAGCTTTATGCTGTCAAATCGATTGCATCAATCGAGTAGCAGTATCTCGAAATTCATGTGTGCTAGTGAATAGAATGCTTCTAAGGTTTTTTCATATCCAAAATGGAAAAGAGACTCTTGTACATTGTTGACAACAGCATAACGTAGTGAATGTTGTACAATATGAAGATATCTTGGGCGTGTATGTCTCTGTACTTTCCTACACAAAATTCTTCCATGAATTTCATAAGTGTTTTGAATATCAGGATCAATATACGATGTTTTCCATGAGGTCTTAGTTTTTGGTGTTGCTGCTCTATGAGGGTGTTGATTAACAAAGAATTTGCATTTGGATTTTCAATAATTGGTTCCGAAGTTACAGTACTATCATTATTGTCATCAATGGGTTTTCAAACCTTGCAAAAAGGACCACCTTCTTTGGACTCGTGATATTAGTTCTTGTTTATTCTGTGTTGCACGAAGCGAAGCACAGTCAGTTACTACAATGAATTGGTAGCTTTGTAAATAATTATGAGAATGAATTGCGGCATAAACCACAACAAGAGTCTTCAGCTCTTAAGAGTGGTAACGTGATCCAGATAGAGTGGTTCTTTTGCTATTGTCAGACGCACATGCTGACAAAGTTTCGTATGGGACAAATCTCTAAAGATTATCTGGACCCAAGAGGATCGCCAGGTCAGTCATACGTCTTTAAACTTCAGCTTACCCAATCCCCGGCTAGGATAGTTAGGAAACTTAGCGCCTAGGCAGGACATTTACTGGCAGGATTTACTGCAAATAATTCTGATTCGCAAGTAGGCGCAAAAATAAGTCAGGCCTAACCACTGAAACAGTGGAGGAGACAACACTAACAGCTGTAGTATGCAACAGGTCTTGGCTTTTCATCAATGATGTTAATCAGTATTGATCCAAAACCTAAAGAACTTTCATCAATATGCAATTCAATTGGGTAAGAAGGGTTGAAAATGGTTAACATTGGCTCTGCAGGTTAGGAGGCCAATAAAATGTTGTCTAATCCTTTTCATGATCTTCCATCCTTTGTTGTCATCAATTGGAACAAAGGGGTTGCTAACTGTGCAAAATTATGCACAAATTGTCTAAAATTTGAAGCTAGACCAAGGAATTGGCGAAGTGTACAAAGAGTTGTGGGAGGTCACAATTGTGAGAGCTTCAACTTTAGTTTAATTGGGTTGCAACTCTCCGTTCTCTATCTCATAACCTACATATTTGATTTTAGTTACAACAAATGAGCATTTAGAAAAATTGGATGAGAAACCAGCAGCTGTTAATATTCCCAGAACACAATCTAAGCGTTCTAATGCCTCACTCAGAGTGCTAGCAGAAATCAACATAATTATCGTACATGTAGCATGTGACATAATCATGTGTTAAGACTCCTAAAGCTTTCATGATAGCTCGTTGATAGACACTTGGTCCGTTACGTACCCCAAAAGGTAAAACCAAAAATTCCCACTGTCCATCTGGTGTTATAAAAGACAGTTTTTCAATGGAGTCTTCCTGAACAGGAATTTAATAAAATCCACAGGCAGCATCCAAGATGGTGAAATACTTAGCTCCACTAAATCGAGCAATTTGATCAGTAATCAACGGCAAAGGAAAATGTTCTGGGACTGTGTTCAAATCCAAGGAACGAAAATCAACAGTCATCCGAAAACCTCCAGTCTTTTTCTGAACAAGAAGTACCTATTGGACTAAAAAGGGGATGAGCTAGGACAAATTACTTTTGCATCTTCAAGTTCTTTTATGTGCTCTCGAACTAATTCACATTGTACAGGAACAGGACTGAGTCTATAAGGACGTTGTTGTACTGTTTTAGTTGAATCAATGAGAAGAATTTTAAATGTTCCAGTGGTAATGCGTGTGGTTAGAACTCCTGTGATGAAGAATTTTGAATATTTTTGTAAAATATTAACGAGTTTTGATTTTTGACTAATAGGAATATCTGTGTGTAATTCGTTGAAATTCACATCATTTACTGGTGAAACTTGACGATTTTCTGATAATGAGTCTGTATGTGTGGGTAAATCAAAGAATGGAACGGTTATGGTGTGACAGCCTGGGATCTCACTGAACAACACAACCACATCCTTTGTAAACCGATCCAGAGAACATCGATCTATCAAAAATCAGAAAATTCATAATTAGATTTGCAAGTGTTATCAGTTCCAGAATGCTTATCTCTCTTAATATCATTATCCAATAAAACTTTTGACTCAATTCCAAGAATTGTGTCCTCGATTTAACACGAATTTCATTCATAAAAAGTCCAGTAGTGTCTAGTAAAATATTCTCAGTAGTAGAAGACATGATAGGAGGATGTCCTTCCTCAATTTGCACGTATTTGGGATAATCACCATATAATAATCTGTCACAAGAATTTCTCGCCCCAAAATTATGGGCACTGGAAGACAGCTCTATCTGCCACTATGTGAAACAAAACATGGTATCACGACCATTGGTGGTAATTAAAACTCGTTTTTGGCATTTAGAAATGGTTACTGCAGATCCTATTCCATGCAAATGAACTATATTGTTAAAGGAAGTGCCTTGTAATTTAGAACTAATGGACATACGAAGGAGAGAGCATTCTGATCCTGAGACGAAAAACGCTGAATATGATTACATAAAGGTTTATAAATTTTCTACATAGATCACTCGTGTTTCTGATTCATCTTAAGTCCAACCCTTAGGTTCTCATAGGGAATGAACGGTTTGTCCTACAGAGCTCCGTGTGGTCTCAAAAATTCGATACTGTCTTAAATTGAAGGAAAAACAATACCTTTATACCAATTTTTTTTTTTTTTTTTTGAGCTAGGGCGTTTTCAAAATTTTAACCCTTAGAAGTGACCGACATCAACCAAAATCTTAGGGGCACAACTAGACCCCAAATTGAGTCCATATACTGAATTTCATCAAAATCAGTCAATGGAAACTAAAAAAAATGCCGCGGACGGCCAAATTTTTATTCAATTTTTGGATTCTATGTAAACCAACAAATTTTGAGGAGGGGGTTAGAAATTGTTTTAATCTTGGTCGATTCCAGAGGTTCATTATTGAAAATTATAAACCAAAAATAGTGGAATACATCACCTCGGTAAGTAAAAGTGCCTTCTGGATTAGCAACGCATAGGCCAACGTGCTTCTCTGCTGGCTTGGACATCAGACTTCTGTATTCTCCCGGGCCTGGTCTTGATAACTGCTTCTTCTTGGGACAGTTCGGTGCGATGTATCCTCCTTGGTTGCAGGCAAAGCAAGTAATAATTGTACTGGTGATGGGTTGTTTTGATAGGTGACTTGCTGAGGTAGTCTCAAACACTGATGTGTGACGCTCAAAAACTTTGTGTTCAGTTCGTTGACAATGCCCACAGCGGAGATTGAAGTTTTGAGGAGATGAGAAAAAAGAGGTTTAATCATTTGGGCAGCGTTTTGAAGAGGTAATTCTTGATTCAAAGAGATTTTGTCAGCTATTTCTTTCATAACTCTCGCTTGTTCAAATAATAAATTGTGTAATTCATTCCTGTAATAATACTTGTCATGAGCGTATGGTGAGGGGGGTGGAGGAACAGGAGGTCTCCGACGATCTCCACTCGTGTTTCGTCAGCACTCGTAAAAATTCGGCAACACCGCGTTCGGAAGTGCGTGATCTTGGAAGGGTGTACCCCCCTCGCCTCGTCCATCCTCTCTGGTCCGGTGGAGGGTTTTCCCCCTCGAGGTATTTTCGACTCGTCCTGAAAATGGCGGACGTAGACTTGAAGTGACCGACTTTTCCACAAACATCCCGAGCGTTTCCGACGTTTTCACGAAATAATTGTTCACAGAGCCACTATTGAATTCACAATTTTCACTTAATCCGGCACGTAAGTTGTTTATCCCACTTCTGATGTTATGGTGGGATCCTCCTCCCGAAGCTGACCTTCCTCTTTGTCGGAAGACACGGTATTTGCAAAGGAACAACACTTCCGAATTGTGAACTAATTTTATTACCTGAAGAAATTGTACTATTTCAGAAACGGAACTCGAGTTAGCGATACTCCCCCTCGGACAGTATTTACTACAAATTTGATATCAAAATGATCACATGACACCTCAAAGGTTCACACTCAAGCGAGCTACAACGATCACTGTTTGGGCAGAACTAAAGGAGGGCTTAACAGGTGCCCCCTCTCTTCTCTCAATAGTTTCAAAACCTGTCACGAGGGGATTTACGAGCAGCTTTTGGCGACACTACTGTGTTTCCCGAGTTTCAAATAATAAAGATTGTTTAAAATAACAATGTCAGTAAATCTGATGATAATGCAAGTGAAATGGAAAACGTTCAATCTGGTTCAATCAGGGTTTCAGTCTTCGTTTTCATCAATCCATCACATATTTTTTTAAGAAATTTCATTTTTTTTCTAGAAAATCACTTGTGCCAGCCCCCTAAAAGGTGCCATTTGACTGGATAATGAGATTCCCAAAGTTTTAGGTCGATCAGATAACATTAACCCGTGCCGCATCGGGGTTGAAGCTCAGAAACTCACTTTTTTTCATACAAATATTCTTTTTTTCCTCATAACATAGTAACCATTTGTCCTGGAGACTTGAGATTCAAATGAATCAATATTCCGTATAACAGAGTGATAAAGATACATCAAATCGCCTGGAGGTTGGTTTCATACACTGGAGTGTGGTTTCTAGGTGTATGCGTAAAAAGGCACATTTGCTAAAACGGACCACGTTTTCAGATGGGAAAAGCTGAATAACATAATTTAATTTATTATATTTATTTAAGAAATTTCATTTTTTTCTAGAAAATCACTTGTGCCAGCCCCCTAAAAGGTGCCATTTGACTGGATAATGAGATTCCCAAAGTTTTAGGTCGATCAGATAACATTAACCCGTGCCGCATCGGGGTTGAAGCTCAGAAACTCACTTTTTTTCATACAAATATTCTTTTTTTCCTCATAACATAGTAACCATTTGTCCTGGAGACTTGAGATTCAAATGAATCAATATTCCGTATAACAGAGTGATAAAGATACATCAAATCGCCTGGAGGTTGGTTTCATACACTGGAGTGTGGTTTCTAGGTGTATGCGTAAAAAGGCACATTTGCTAAAACGGACCACGTTTTCAGATGGGAAAAGCTGAATAACATAATTTAATTTATTATATTTATTTAAGAAATTTCATTTTTTTCTAGAAAATCACTTGTGCCAGCCCCCTAAAAGGTGCCATTTGACTGGATAATGAGATTCCCAAAGTTTTAGGTCGATCAGATAACATTAACCCGTGCCGCATCGGGGTTGAAGCTCAGAAACTCACTTTTTTTCATACAAATATTCTTTTTTTCCTCATAACATAGTAACCATTTGTCCTGGAGACTTGAGATTCAAATGAATCAATATTCCGTATAACAAAGTGATAAAGATACATCAAATCGCCTGGAGGTTGGTTTCATACACTGGAGTGTGGTTTCTAGGTGTATGCGTAAAAAGGCACATTTGCTAAAACGGACCACGTTTTCAGATGGGAAAAGCTGAATAACATAATTTATTTTGTTATATTTTTCTAAGAAATTTCATTTTTTTTCTAGAAAATCACTTGTGCCAGCCCCCTAAAAAGGTGCCATTTGACTGGATAATGAGATTCCCAAAGTTTTAGGTCGATCAGATAACATTAACCCGTGCCGCATCGGGGTTGAAGCTCAGAAACTCACTTTTTTTCATACAAATATTCTTTTTTTCCTCATAACATAGTAACCATTTGTCCTGGAGACTTGAGATTCAAATGAATCAATATTCCGTATAACAGAGTGATAAAGATACATCAAATTGCCTGGAGGTTGGTTTCATACACTGGAGTGTGGTTTCTAGGTGTATGCGTAAAAAGGCACATTTGCTAAAACGGACCACGTTTTCAGATGGGAAAAGCTGAATAACATAATATAATTTATTATATTTATTTAAGAAATTTCATTTTTTTTCTAGAAAATCACTTGTGCCAGCCCCCTAAAAGGTGCCATTTGACTGGATAATGAGATTCCCAAAGTTTTAGGTCGATCAGATAACATTAACCCGTGCCGCATCGGGGTTGAAGCTCAGAAACTCACTTTTTTTCATACAAATATTCTTTTTTTCCTCATAACATAGTAACCATTTGTCCTGGAGACTTGAGATTCAAATGAATCAATATTCCGTATAACAGAGTGATAAAGATACATCAAATCGCCTGGAGGTTGGTTTCATACACTGGAGTGTGGTTTCTAGGTGTATGCGTAAAAAGGCACATTTGCTAAAACGGACCACGTTTTCAGATGGGAAAAGCTGAATAACATAATTTAATTTATTATATTTATTTAAGAAATTTCATTTTTTTTCTAGAAAATCACTTGTGCCAGCCCCCTAAAAGGTGCCATTTGACTGGATAATGAGATTCCCAAAGTTTTAGGTCGATCAGATAACATTAACCCGTGCCGCATCGGGGTTGAAGCTCAGAAACTCACTTTTTTTCATACATATATTCTTTTTTTCCTCATAACATAGTAACCATTTGTCCTGGAGACTTGAGATTCAAATGAATCAATATTCCGTATAACAGAGTGATAAAGATACATCAAATCGCCTGGAGGTTGGTTTCATACACTGGAGTGTGGTTTCTAGGTGTATGCGTAAAAAGGCACATTTGCTAAAACGGACCACGTTTTCAGATGGGAAAAGCTGAATAACATAATTTAATTTATTATATTTATTTAAGAAATTTCATTTTTTTTCTAGAAAATCACTTGTGCCAGCCCCCTAAAAGGTGCCATTTGACTGGATAATGAGATTCCCAAAGTTTTAGGTCGATCAGATAACATTAACCCGTGCCGCATCGGGGTTGAAGCTCAGAAACTCACTTTTTTTCATACAAATATTCTTTTTTTCCTCATAACATAGTAACTATTTGTCCTGGAGACTTGAGATTCAAATGAATCAATATTCCGTATAACAGAGTGATAAAGATACATCAAATCGCCTGGAGGTTGGTTTCATACACTGGAGTGTGGTTTCTAGGTGTATGCGTAAAAAGGCACATTTGCTAAAACGGACCACGTTTTCAGATGGGAAAAGCTGAATAACATAATTTAATTTATTATATTTATTTAAGAAATTTCATTTTTTTTCTAGAAAATCACTTGTGCCAGCCCCCTAAAAGGTGCCATTTGACTGGATAATGAGATTCCCAAAGTTTTAGGTCGATCAGATAACATTAACCCGTGCCGCATCGGGGTTGAAGCTCAGAAACTCACTTTTTTTCATACAAATATTCTTTTTTTCCTCATAACATAGTAACCATTTGTCCTGGAGACTTGAGATTCAAATGAATCAATATTCCGTATAACAGAGTGATAAAGATACATCAAATCGCCTGGAGGTTGGTTTCATACACTGGAGTGTGGTTTCTAGGTGTATGCGTAAAAAGGCACATTTGCTAAAACGGACCACGTTTTCAGATGGGAAAAGCTGAATAACATAATTTAATTTATTATATTTATTTAAGAAATTTCATTTTTTTTCTAGAAAATCACTTGTGCCAGCCCCCTAAAAGGTGCCATTTGACTGGATAATGAGATTCCCAAAGTTTTAGGTCGATCAGATAACATTAACCCGTGCCGCATCGGGGTTGAAGCTCAGAAACTCACTTTTTTTCATACAAATATTCTTTTTTTCCTCATAACATAGTAACCATTTGTCCTGGAGACTTGAGATTCAAATGAATCAATATTCCGTATAACAGAGTGATAAAGATACATCAAATCGCCTGGAGGTTGGTTTCATACACTGGAGTGTGGTTTCTAGGTGTATGCGTAAAAAGGCACATTTGCTAAAACGGACCACGTTTTCAGATGGGAAAAGCTGAATAACATAATTTAATTTATTATATTTATTTAAGAAATTTCATTTTTTTTCTAGAAAATCACTTGTGCCAGCCCCCTAAAAGGTGCCATTTGACTGGATAATGAGATTCCCAAAGTTTTAGGTCGATCAGATAACATTAACCCGTGCCGCATCGGGGTTGAAGCTCAGAAACTCACTTTTTTTCATACAAATATTCTTTTTTTCCTCATAACATAGTAACCATTTGTCCTGGAGACTTGAGATTCAAATGAATCAATATTCCGTATAACAGAGTGATAAAGATACATCAAATCGCCTGGAGGTTGGTTTCATACACTGGAGTGTGGTTTCTAGGTGTATGCGTAAAAAGGCACATTTGCTAAAACGGACCACGTTTTCAGATGGGAAAAGCTGAATAACATAATTTAATTTATTATATTTATTTAAGAAATTTCATTTTTTTTCTAGAAAATCACTTGTGCCAGCCCCCTAAAAGGTGCCATTTGACTGGATAATGAGATTCCCAAAGTTTTAGGTCGATCAGATAACATTAACCCGTGCCGCATCGGGGTTGAAGCTCAGAAACTCACTTTTTTTCATACAAATATTCTTTTTTTCCTCATAACATAGTAACCATTTGTCCTGGAGACTTGAGATTCAAATGAATCAATATTCCGTATAACAGAGTGATAAAGATACATCAAATCGCCTGGAGGTTGGTTTCATACACTGGAGTGTGGTTTCTAGGTGTATGCGTAAAAAGGCACATTTGCTAAAACGGACCACGTTTTCAGATGGGAAAAGCTGAATAACATAATTTAATTTATTATATTTATTTAAGAAATTTCATTTTTTTTCTAGAAAATCACTTGTGCCAGCCCCCTAAAAGGTGCCATTTGACTGGATAATGAGATTCCCAAAGTTTTAGGTCGATCAGATAACATTAACCCGTGCCGCATCGGGGTTGAAGCTCAGAAACTCACTTTTTTTCATACAAATATTCTTTTTTTCCTCATAACATAGTAACCATTTGTCCTGGAGACTTGAGATTCAAATGAATCAATATTCCGTATAACAGAGTGATAAAGATACATCAAATCGCCTGGAGGTTGGTTTCATACACTGGAGTGTGGTTTCTAGGTGTATGCGTAAAAAGGCACATTTGCTAAAACGGACCACGTTTTCAGATGGGAAAAGCTGAATAACATAATTTAATTTATTATATTTATTTAAGAAATTTCATTTTTTTTCTAGAAAATCACTTGTGCCAGCCCCCTAAAAGGTGCCATTTGACTGGATAATGAGATTCCCAAAGTTTTAGGTCGATCAGATAACATTAACCCGTGCCGCATCGGGGTTGAAGCTCAGAAACTCACTTTTTTTCATACAAATATTCTTTTTTTCCTCATAACATAGTAACCATTTGTCCTGGAGACTTGAGATTCAAATGAATCAATATTCCGTATAACAGAGTGATAAAGATACATCAAATCGCCTGGAGGTTGGTTTCATACACTGGAGTGTGGTTTCTAGGTGTATGCGTAAAAAGGCACATTTGCTAAAACGGACCACGTTTTCAGATGGGAAAAGCTGAATAACATAATTTAATTTATTATATTTATTTAAGAAATTTCATTTTTTTTCTAGAAAATCACTTGTGCCAGCCCCCTAAAAGGTGCCATTTGACTGGATAATGAGATTCCCAAAGTTTTAGGTCGATCAGATAACATTAACCCGTGCCGCATCGGGGTTGAAGCTCAGAAACTCACTTTTTTTCATACAAATATTCTTTTTTTCCTCATAACATAGTAACCATTTGTCCTGGAGACTTGAGATTCAAATGAATCAATATTCCGTATAACAGAGTGATAAAGATACATCAAATCGCCTGGAGGTTGGTTTCATACACTGGAGTGTGGTTTCTAGGTGTATGCGTAAAAAGGCACATTTGCTAAAACGGACCACGTTTTCAGATGGGAAAAGCTGAATAACATAATTTAATTTATTATATTTATTTAAGAAATTTCATTTTTTTTCTAGAAAATCACTTGTGCCAGCCCCCTAAAAGGTGCCATTTGACTGGATAATGAGATTCCCAAAGTTTTAGGTCGATCAGATAACATTAACCCGTGCCGCATCGGGGTTGAAGCTCAGAAACTCACTTTTTTTCATACAAATATTCTTTTTTTCCTCATAACATAGTAACCATTTGTCCTGGAGACTTGAGATTCAAATGAATCAATATTCCGTATAACAGAGTGATAAAGATACATCAAATCGCCTGGAGGTTGGTTTCATACACTGGAGTGTGGTTTCTAGGTGTATGCGTAAAAAGGCACATTTGCTAAAACGGACCACGTTTTCAGATGGGAAAAGCTGAATAACATAATTTAATTTATTATATTTATTTAAGAAATTTCATTTTTTTTCTAGAAAATCACTTGTGCCAGCCCCCTAAAAGGTGCCATTTGACTGGATAATGAGATTCCCAAAGTTTTAGGTCGATCAGATAACATTAACCCGTGCCGCATCGGGGTTGAAGCTCAGAAACTCACTTTTTTTCATACAAATATTCTTTTTTTCCTCATAACATAGTAACCATTTGTCCTGGAGACTTGAGATTCAAATGAATCAATATTCCGTATAACAGAGTGATAAAGATACATCAAATCGCCTGGAGGTTGGTTTCATACACTGGAGTGTGGTTTCTAGGTGTATGCGTAAAAAGGCACATTTGCTAAAACGGACCACGTTTTCAGATGGGAAAAGCTGAATAACATAATTTAATTTATTATATTTATTTAAGAAATTTCATTTTTTTTCTAGAAAATCACTTGTGCCAGCCCCCTAAAAGGTGCCATTTGACTGGATAATGAGATTCCCAAAGTTTTAGGTCGATCAGATAACATTAACCCGTGCCGCATCGGGGTTGAAGCTCAGAAACTCACTTTTTTTCATACAAATATTCTTTTTTTCCTCATAACATAGTAACCATTTGTCCTGGAGACTTGAGATTCAAATGAATCAATATTCCGTATAACAGAGTGATAAAGATACATCAAATCGCCTGGAGGTTGGTTTCATACACTGGAGTGTGGTTTCTAGGTGTATGCGTAAAAAGGCACATTTGCTAAAACGGACCACGTTTTCAGATGGGAAAAGCTGAATAACATAATTTAATTTATTATATTTATTTAAGAAATTTCATTTTTTTTCTAGAAAATCACTTGTGCCAGCCCCCTAAAAGGTGCCATTTGACTGGATAATGAGATTCCCAAAGTTTTAGGTCGATCAGATAACATTAACCCGTGCCGCATCGGGGTTGAAGCTCAGAAACTCACTTTTTTTCATACAAATATTCTTTTTTTCCTCATAACATAGTAACCATTTGTCCTGGAGACTTGAGATTCAAATGAATCAATATTCCGTATAACAGAGTGATAAAGATACATCAAATCGCCTGGAGGTTGGTTTCATACACTGGAGTGTGGTTTCTAGGTGTATGCGTAAAAAGGCACATTTGCTAAAACGGACCACGTTTTCAGATGGGAAAAGCTGAATAACATAATTTAATTTATTATATTTATTTAAGAAATTTCATTTTTTTTCTAGAAAATCACTTGTGCCAGCCCCCTAAAAGGTGCCATTTGACTGGATAATGAGATTCCCAAAGTTTTAGGTCGATCAGATAACATTAACCCGTGCCGCATCGGGGTTGAAGCTCAGAAACTCACTTTTTTTCATACAAATATTCTTTTTTTCCTCATAACATAGTAACCATTTGTCCTGGAGACTTGAGATTCAAATGAATCAATATTCCGTATAACAGAGTGATAAAGATACATCAAATCGCCTGGAGGTTGGTTTCATACACTGGAGTGTGGTTTCTAGGTGTATGCGTAAAAAGGCACATTTGCTAAAACGGACCACGTTTTCAGATGGGAAAAGCTGAATAACATAATTTAATTTATTATATTTATTTAAGAAATTTCATTTTTTTTCTAGAAAATCACTTGTGCCAGCCCCCTAAAAGGTGCCATTTGACTGGATAATGAGATTCCCAAAGTTTTAGGTCGATCAGATAACATTAACCCGTGCCGCATCGGGGTTGAAGCTCAGAAACTCACTTTTTTTCATACAAATATTCTTTTTTTCCTCATAACATAGTAACCATTTGTCCTGGAGACTTGAGATTCAAATGAATCAATATTCCGTATAACAGAGTGATAAAGATACATCAAATCGCCTGGAGGTTGGTTTCATACACTGGAGTGTGGTTTCTAGGTGTATGCGTAAAAAGGCACATTTGCTAAAACGGACCACGTTTTCAGATGGGAAAAGCTGAATAACATAATTTAATTTATTATATTTATTTAAGAAATTTCATTTTTTTTCTAGAAAATCACTTGTGCCAGCCCCCTAAAAGGTGCCATTTGACTGGATAATGAGATTCCCAAAGTTTTAGGTCGATCAGATAACATTAACCCGTGCCGCATCGGGGTTGAAGCTCAGAAACTCACTTTTTTTCATACAAATATTCTTTTTTTCCTCATAACATAGTAACCATTTGTCCTGGAGACTTGAGATTCAAATGAATCAATATTCCGTATAACAGAGTGATAAAGATACATCAAATCGCCTGGAGGTTGGTTTCATACACTGGAGTGTGGTTTCTAGGTGTATGCGTAAAAAGGCACATTTGCTAAAACGGACCACGTTTTCAGATGGGAAAAGCTGAATAACATAATTTAATTTATTATATTTATTTAAGAAATTTCATTTTTTTTCTAGAAAATCACTTGTGCCAGCCCCCTAAAAGGTGCCATTTGACTGGATAATGAGATTCCCAAAGTTTTAGGTCGATCAGATAACATTAACCCGTGCCGCATCGGGGTTGAAGCTCAGAAACTCACTTTTTTTCATACAAATATTCTTTTTTTCCTCATAACATAGTAACCATTTGTCCTGGAGACTTGAGATTCAAATGAATCAATATTCCGTATAACAGAGTGATAAAGATACATCAAATCGCCTGGAGGTTGGTTTCATACACTGGAGTGTGGTTTCTAGGTGTATGCGTAAAAAGGCACATTTGCTAAAACGGACCACGTTTTCAGATGGGAAAAGCTGAATAACATAATTTAATTTATTATATTTATTTAAGAAATTTCATTTTTTTTCTAGAAAATCACTTGTGCCAGCCCCCTAAAAGGTGCCATTTGACTGGATAATGAGATTCCCAAAGTTTTAGGTCGATCAGATAACATTAACCCGTGCCGCATCGGGGTTGAAGCTCAGAAACTCACTTTTTTTCATACAAATATTCTTTTTTTCCTCATAACATAGTAACCATTTGTCCTGGAGACTTGAGATTCAAATGAATCAATATTCCGTATAACAGAGTGATAAAGATACATCAAATCGCCTGGAGGTTGGTTTCATACACTGGAGTGTGGTTTCTAGGTGTATGCGTAAAAAGGCACATTTGCTAAAACGGACCACGTTTTCAGATGGGAAAAGCTGAATAACATAATTTAATTTATTATATTTATTTAAGAAATTTCATTTTTTTTCTAGAAAATCACTTGTGCCAGCCCCCTAAAAGGTGCCATTTGACTGGATAATGAGATTCCCAAAGTTTTAGGTCGATCAGATAACATTAACCCGTGCCGCATCGGGGTTGAAGCTCAGAAACTCACTTTTTTTCATACAAATATTCTTTTTTTCCTCATAACATAGTAACCATTTGTCCTGGAGACTTGAGATTCAAATGAATCAATATTCCGTATAACAGAGTGATAAAGATACATCAAATCGCCTGGAGGTTGGTTTCATACACTGGAGTGTGGTTTCTAGGTGTATGCGTAAAAAGGCACATTTGCTAAAACGGACCACGTTTTCAGATGGGAAAAGCTGAATAACATAATTTAATTTATTATATTTATTTAAGAAATTTCATTTTTTTTCTAGAAAATCACTTGTGCCAGCCCCCTAAAAGGTGCCATTTGACTGGATAATGAGATTCCCAAAGTTTTAGGTCGATCAGATAACATTAACCCGTGCCGCATCGGGGTTGAAGCTCAGAAACTCACTTTTTTTCATACAAATATTCTTTTTTTCCTCATAACATAGTAACCATTTGTCCTGGAGACTTGAGATTCAAATGAATCAATATTCCGTATAACAGAGTGATAAAGATACATCAAATCGCCTGGAGGTTGGTTTCATACACTGGAGTGTGGTTTCTAGGTGTATGCGTAAAAAGGCACATTTGCTAAAACGGACCACGTTTTCAGATGGGAAAAGCTGAATAACATAATTTAATTTATTATATTTATTTAAGAAATTTCATTTTTTTTCTAGAAAATCACTTGTGCCAGCCCCCTAAAAGGTGCCATTTGACTGGATAATGAGATTCCCAAAGTTTTAGGTCGATCAGATAACATTAACCCGTGCCGCATCGGGGTTGAAGCTCAGAAACTCACTTTTTTTCATACAAATATTCTTTTTTTCCTCATAACATAGTAACCATTTGTCCTGGAGACTTGAGATTCAAATGAATCAATATTCCGTATAACAGAGTGATAAAGATACATCAAATCGCCTGGAGGTTGGTTTCATACACTGGAGTGTGGTTTCTAGGTGTATGCGTAAAAAGGCACATTTGCTAAAACGGACCACGTTTTCAGATGGGAAAAGCTGAATAACATAATTTAATTTATTATATTTATTTAAGAAATTTCATTTTTTTTCTAGAAAATCACTTGTGCCAGCCCCCTAAAAGGTGCCATTTGACTGGATAATGAGATTCCCAAAGTTTTAGGTCGATCAGATAACATTAACCCGTGCCGCATCGGGGTTGAAGCTCAGAAACTCACTTTTTTTCATACAAATATTCTTTTTTTCCTCATAACATAGTAACCATTTGTCCTGGAGACTTGAGATTCAAATGAATCAATATTCCGTATAACAGAGTGATAAAGATACATCAAATCGCCTGGAGGTTGGTTTCATACACTGGAGTGTGGTTTCTAGGTGTATGCGTAAAAAGGCACATTTGCTAAAACGGACCACGTTTTCAGATGGGAAAAGCTGAATAACATAATTTAATTTATTATATTTATTTAAGAAATTTCATTTTTTTCTAGAAAATCACTTGTGCCAGCCCCCTAAAAGGTGCCATTTGACTGGATAATGAGATTCCCAAAGTTTTAGGTCGATCAGATAACATTAACCCGTGCCGCATCGGGGTTGAAGCTCAGAAACTCACTTTTTTTCATACAAATATTCTTTTTTTCCTCATAACATAGTAACCATTTGTCCTGGAGACTTGAGATTCAAATGAATCAATATTCCGTATAACAGAGTGATAAAGATACATCAAATCGCCTGGAGGTTGGTTTCATACACTGGAGTGTGGTTTCTAGGTGTATGCGTAAAAAGGGCACATTTGCTAAAACGGACCACGTTTTCAGATGGGAAAAGCTGAATAACATAATTTAATTTATTATATTTATTTAAGAAATTTCATTTTTTTTCTAGAAAATCACTTGTGCCAGCCCCCTAAAAGGTGCCATTTGACTGGATAATGAGATTCCCAAAGTTTTAGGTCGATCAGATAACATTAACCCGTGCCGCATCGGGGTTGAAGCTCAGAAACTCACTTTTTTTCATACAATATTCTTTTTCTCCTCATAACATAGTAACCATTTGTCCTGGAGACTTGAGATTCAAATGAATCAATATTCCGTATAACAGAGTGATAAAGATACATCAAATCGCCTGGAGGTTGGTTTCATACACTGGAGTGTGGTTTCTAGGTGTATGCGTAAAAAGGCACATTTGCTAAAACGGACCACGTTTTCAGATGGGAAAAGCTGAATAACATAATTTAATTTATTATATTTATTTAAGAAATTTCATTTTTTTTCTAGAAAATCACTTGTGCCAGCCCCCTAAAAGGTGCCATTTGACTGGATAATGAGATTCCCAAAGTTTTAGGTCGATCAGATAACATTAACCCGTGCCGCATCGGGGTTGAAGCTCAGAAACTCACTTTTTTTCATACAAATATTCTTTTTTTCCTCATAACATAGTAACCATTTGTCCTGGAGACTTGAGATTCCAAATGAATCAATATTCCGTATAACAGAGTGATAAAGATACATCAAATCGCCTGGAGGTTGGTTTCATACACTGGAGTGTGGTTTCTAGGTGTATGCGTAAAAAGGCACATTTGCTAAAACGGACCACGTTTCAGATGGGAAAAAAGCTGAATAACATAATTTAATTTATTATATTTATTAAGAAATTTCATTTTTTTTCTAGAAAATCACTTGTGCCAGCCCCCTAAAAAGGTGCCATTTGACTGGATATGAGATTCCCAAAGTTTAGGTCGATCAGATAACATTAACCCGTGCCGCATCGGGGTTGAAGCTCAGAAACTCACTTTTTTTCATACAAATATTCTTTTTTTCCTCATAACATAGTAACC
>CM019179.2:68383332-68406786 GCA_009739505.2 Apolygus lucorum
CTCAAATAGTAACCATTTGTCCTGGATACTTGAGATTCAAATGAATCAATATTCCGTATAACAGAGTGATAAAGATACATCAAATCGCCTGGAGGTTGGTTTCATACACTGGAGTGTGGTTCTAGGTGTATGCGTAAAAAGGCACATTTGCTAAAACGGACCACGTTTTCAGATGGGAAAAGCTGAATATCATAATTTAATTTATTATATTTATTTAAGAAATTTCATTTTTTTCTAGAAAATCACTTGTGCCAGCCCCCTAAAAGGTGCCATTTGACTGGATAATGAGATTCCCAAAGTTTTAGGTCGATCAGATAACATTAACCCGTGCCGCATCGGTGTTGAAGCTCAGAAACTCACTTTTTTTCATACAAATATTCTTTTTTTCCTCATAACATAGTAACCATTTGTCCTGGAGACTTGAGATTCAAATGAATCAATATTCCGTATAACAGAGTGATAAAGATACATCAAATCGCCTGGAGGTTGGTTTCATACACTGGAGTGTGGTTTCTAGGTGTATGCGTAAAAAGGCACATTTGCTAAAACGGACCACGTTTTCAGATGGGAAAAGCTGAATAACATAATTTAATTTATTATATTTATTTAAGAAATTTCATTTTTTTTCTAGAAAATCACTTGTGCCAGCCCCCTAAAAGGTGCCATTTGACTGGATAATGAGATTCCCAAAGTTTTAGGTCGATCAGATAACATTAACCCGTGCCGCATCGGTGTTGAAGCTCAGAAACTCACTTTTTTTCATACAAATATTCTTTTTTTCCTCATAACATAGTAACCATTTGTCCTGGAGACTTGAGATTCAAATGAATCAGTATTCCGTATAACAGAGTGATAAGATACATCAAATCGCCTGGAGGTTGGTTTCATACACTGGAGTGTGGTTTCTAGGTGTATGCGTAAAAAGGCACATTTGCTAAAACGGACCACGTTTTCAGATGGGAAAAGCTGAATAACATAATTTAATTTATTATATTTATTTAAGAAATTTCATTTTTTTTCTGGAAAATCACTTGTGCCAGCCCCCTAAAAGGTGCCATTTGACTGGATAATGAGATTCCCAAAGTTTTAGGTCGATCAGATAACATTAACCCGTGCCGCATCGGGGTTGAAGCTCAGAAACTCACTTTTTTTCATACAAATATTCTTTTTTTCCTCATAACATAGTAACCATTTGTCCTGGAGACTTGAGATTCAAATGAATCAATATTCCGTATAACAGAGTGATAAAGATACATCAAATCGCCTGGAGGTTGGTTTCATACACTGGAGTGTGGTTTCTAGGTGTATGCGTAAAAAGGCACATTTGCTAAAACGGACCACGTTTTCAGATGGGAAAAGCTGAATAACATAATTTAATTTATTATATTTATTTTAGAAATTTCATTTTTTTTCTGGAAAATCACTTGTGCCAGCCCCCTAAAAGGTGCCATTTGACTGGATAATGAGATTCCCAAAGTTTTAGGTCGATCAGATAACATTAACCCGTGCCGCATCGGGGTTGAAGCTCAGAAACTCACTTTTTTTCATACAAATATTCTTTTTTTCCTCATAACATAGTAACCATTTGTCCTGGAGACTTGAGATTCAAATGAATCAATATTCCGTATAACAGAGTGATAAAGATACATCAAATCGCCTGGAGGTTGGTTTCATACACTGGAGTGTGGTTTCTAGGTGTATGCGTAAAAAGGCACATTTGCTAAAACGGACCACGTTTTCAGATGGGAAAAGCTGAATAACATAATTTATTTTATTATATTTATTTAAGACATTTCATTTTTTTCTAGAAAATCACTTGTGCCAGCCCCCTAAAAGGTGCCATTTGACTGGATAATGAGATTCCCAAAGTTTTAGGTCGATCAGATAACATTAACCCGTGCCGCATCGGGGTTGAAGCTCAGAAACTCACTTTTTTCATACAAATATTGTTTATTTCCTCATAACATAGTAACCATTTGTCCTGGAGACTTGAGATTCAAATGAATCAATATTCCGTATAACAGAGTGATAAAGATACATCAAATCGCCTGGAGGTTGGTTTCATACACTGGAGTGTGGTTTCTAGGTGTATGCGTAAAAAGGCACATTTGCTAAAACGGACCACGTTTTCAGATGGGAAAAGCTGAATAACATAATTTAATTTATTATATTTATTTAAGAAATTTCATTTTTTTTCTAGAAAATCACTTGTGCCAGCCCCCTAAAAGGTGCCATTTGACTGGATAATGAGATTCCCAAAGTTTTAGGTCGATCAGGTAACATTAACCCGTGCCGCATCGGGGTTGAAGCTCAGAAACTCACTTTTTTTCATACAAATATTCTTTTTTTCCTCATAACATAGTAACCATTTGTCCTGGAGACTTGAGATTCAAATGAATCAATATTCCGTATAACAGAGTGATAAAGATACATCAAATCGCCTGGAGGTTGGTTTCATACACTGGAGTGTGGTTTCTAGGTGTATGCGTAAAAAGGCACATTTGCTAAAACGGACCACGTTTTCAGATGGGAAAAGCTGAATAACATAATTTAATTTATTATATTTATTTAAGAAATTTCATTTTTTTTTCTAGAAAATCACTTGTGCCAGCCCCCTAAAAGGTGCCAATTGACTGGATAATGAGATTCCCAAAGTTTTAGGTCGATCATGTAAGCTCTTGGGGGTAGTGACCTAGCAACCAGTTCTTTTCTAAACAAAGGGGGGTTATGATATATGGGGGTCGACACTGTAACCAAGCAAAATATCGGAATCTTAGGCTAATGAATGAAATTGGTACTTAACTGGTCGACTGGTAGGTAGCTGTCTCCCGAGCGGCTTGGAGATGAGGCGTAGCGTTCCAGGCGATACACTTTGTATATTGAATTCTGTTATACCTGAAGGGTTTTGTCACCTGAAGGGTGTTTTCTTGTATCGATGTATTTGTTAAATAAATGAAGTTACGTTACGGATGTTTCTTATTTCAAGCAAGTTCCTAATCGATACAGTTGAATCAGAATATTCAGAACCTGGGATGCGGGTCGCTTAAAGGAGAAATGCAAGGTTAAACAAATACTTAGGTTTAATGACCAGAAGTTGAATTTGGCGATACAGGGATCTGACTCGAATGGTTTCTCCAAATGAGAACGAAGCCGGAAGGGCGTTACTGAGACTCGAAAAAGGTAAGTATGAAATGTTTTAGTTATAGTTAGTTTAAGCACAGATTCTTACTCAATACGTCTTAAGATACGGTCGATACAGGTTCGATCCTACTGGTTACTATTCGAATTATACCTCTTAAGTTCACTGAGTTCACGTTACCTTCTACCTAATTGGCCAATTGAGAGTAGAATTTAAGTTATTTACGCACTCACGTTCCAGGTTACCGGGGCGAGTCTGGGTCGCGGTGCGGCGTGGTTTGATGGGGGAGAGCCGGGACAGGGCTGGTCCTCGTGGTCCTCGATCCTTTTCTGATCCGGGCGACGGCGGAGGTTCCAGGGGAGGCGGGACGGAACAAGAGCACTGGTTACTTTATTCACTCTAGTAAAACCTAGTGACTTGGGGGAGGCAGGAGGCGATATGGTTCGGCGCGATACTGGGTCGACGCGGAACAAAGGGGAGTGAGCTTCAAAGACAGGGGGGTGCGCTTCGAGACGGCTGGCAAGGCGGTGGCTTCAGGACTAACTGTTCTTTTCCAATACAATAGTTTAAGAGGGCTTCTCCAGCCATCAGGGTTGCCCCTCCCTTCTGTGGTTGGTCGTCTTCTCTTGCTTCGGTTGGACAGGTTGCTCATATGGAAGTTTTCCTCCTGCTCCATGGTTGATTATTGCTCTTGTAGATAGTTGTTTTGTTTTGTGTTCTGTGGTGTTAGGTGAACACGGTGGTGGGAGGTCACGCCCGTTGGTGATGGTGACCTCTTTCGGGCTTCTGGTCCCGAAGGGGTATCAGGACTTACGGACAGGCAGTGCCTGTGAGGGGAAATAGTGAGCAACTTGGCGGTTGCTCACATTCCCCGCCCCTTCGGGAGCCAGGGTCATCCACGATGACACTGGGTATGGGTACAGCATCATCGGGGTACGCCTGCCTCAAGGCTGCTTCGTACTGGTGTCTCCGGCATCCGGGGCAACTCGCGGGTTGTCTGCGTTCCTGGTGGTCTGGAGGACACGTCGGCAAGGGCTTTCCTTCAGTGTGAGCCCTCCGCAGTCGTTGCCAAAAGGTTTTACACGCAGTACATCTGAATTTCAGGATGTACTGACATGCTTGCCTGCACACTGGGCATTCCCTGGACCCTTTGCGGACCGACGACCTTTCAGGTCGGAGGGTCGCAGGGGTGACTGCGGGGGAGGTCTTGCAGCGGCTCAACCTGAGCTTGGGTATGGGTGTTGACACCCAAGCGTCGTTCTTTGGAGTCCCGGGAGTGCGTGGGGATTCCAGAATGGTCGCGGGATCCACGTCTGTCACGATCCGGATCGGTGATGGCTCGGGCACGTCCGCGAAGATGCTGCGTCCGGGTGTTGGCGGTGGCGATTCGTATCGGCGGACTTGCTCTGGGATTGGTTCAGAGTCGGAACTGGAAGATGTGGGCAGTTGGCTTCCTGTTGCTGCAGCCCTCCCACTGGTACTCGCCGCGGGTGGCTCCTCGGAAGGTGGTGCGGGCACTGCACCGGGCTGTGAGGTTCGGTGCCGTGTCCTCAACAGGTCGCGATTTGCTCTCTCCAAAATCCTTTGTTGGCGTAGGAGTTCGCTCCGTTCCTCCAGCAGCATGTCTCTCTCTTTCGCGATCCTCTGGTAGGTGGGCAACCAGGATGCTATTTGGCTGATGGAGACCATACAAACATCTCCCAGAGCAGCTCGTGCTTCGCAATTATCCGCCCTTATCATGGTTCGCACGTATATCGCCAGGGCTCCCATTTTCGTCGCGGGACAACACGTCGGTTCGGTGGTGTTCACGAAATTTTTGGGGAGTTTCGCGAGTTCGCGGATTTGAGTCTCGATTTCGCGTTTTAACGCGACAATTCGTTCGTCCGGCGGTGGCGGGTGTTCCCAGGCCTCGGGAGTACCCAAGTGCTGCTGCGTCATCCTAAAATTAAATTTTAAACTTTGCTAATTTGTTTTCTTTTACAATTTGAATAATTGAACATTTTGTTTTTGGCTTTCAGGCTGATGGTTGCGGTGGTCTCAGATCCAGGTAAGCTATCTTAATGTATAAGAGGTAAGTTATTGTAATTTAGATTATTTTGCAGGTTTATGTGTTCGCGTTATTTAAGGTAAGTTACTTTAAGTTTTACATGGTAAGTTTTAGCTTATAATAAATTTTCGAGTTGACCTGAGGGGTTCTGGTGCTTTCACCGGGAACCTTCGAGTCGTATCCCATGCCATTAATTCTGGTTCATACTAATAAGAAAATATTTTTTTTTTTTTTTTTTTTTTTTTTTTTTTTTTTTTTTTTTTTTTTTTTTTTTCTTTTTTTTTTTTTTTTAAACGAATTTAACTAAAATGTGAACTTTTCTGTATGTGTATCTACACTGTATATTTGTGCGTGTAACTGTTGTGTCTGTCTGTATTTAGTGTTTCTAGTAGTCAGTTAGTTAGTCGAGCCTCGTCCTGTGTGAACGTTACGGTAGTCCACTGGTACTCTCCGACGGAAAGTGTACCTTGGTGTATTTTCCGTTTGAGTTTCGTCGGTGGTCTCCACTTCACTCACAGGGGCGTTTTGTTCCTGTCTTGGGGTTTCTGTGTTGTCTTCATCAGAAGATGTTTCAGGTGGGCTGGTAGTCTGGTCCCACAATGGGTCTACATGAGGTGTGGTTGGGTTCGATGGGGTCACTGGACCATCGACGGTTCCTTTTTGTGAGGAACCGGATTGGTTCGGTTTCCCTTGTTCATTCGTTGGAGTTACTGGGTACAGTTTGATGGGTTTCTCATCAGCTGAGGCCCAGTCTTCGACCAATAACTTTTCCACCAGGGTTGTTTCAGGCTGCGTTACGGGTGTAACATCCGTCTTTGTTGGTTCCACTTCTTGATCAGTGAAGGACTCGTCGGGGATTCCATTTGCGAAAGCTGGCTTGAGTCGGTTTACGTGAACTGTCTGATGTTTCAGGCTCGCGAGGTCACGGATTTCGTACGTTACCTCCGTGTATTTTGCCGTTACAATCCACGGTCCAGACCAAGGACTCCACAGCTTCCTGGCGGCTCCCGCCGGAGGCTGTACTTCCCTAAGATATACGCGATCATCCAACTGGAACGATCGGCTCTTCAGGCGTCGATTTATTACTTCGCTCCGTTTCTTCCAAGCGTCGTGAAGGCAAGTTATGGCTGCGTTTCGGGCAATCCTTAGTCGTCTTAGGTTTGAGTCATCGGGTTCCGAGTGTACGTTCTGGAACGTCTCGTTTGGCAACCTGATTTCTCGACCGAAAGTTAAGTAGTTGGGTGTAAAGCCAGTACTTTTATGTGGGGTCGCTCTGTATGCAGCCAGTGCTATCGGTAGAACGACTTCCCAGGCGGTTGTCTTCTTCACGATTTTCGACAAAATGTTTGCCAGTGTCCTGTGAAATCTTTCACATACACCATTTCCTTCCGGGTGGTACGCTGTCGTAAACACTTGCTTTATTCCCCATTTCAAACAGAGTTCTCGGGTTGATTTTGCAGTGAATCCCGTTCCTCTATCTGAGACTAATCTCTCGGGGACACCATGAGTAGGGATATACTTAGTGGCCAAAATACGTGCCACGGTTTCTGCAGTACAATCACCAACCACGTACGCTTCGGCGTATTTGGTAAAATGGTCGATGGCTGTTAGGATGTATTTAGGGGTTGATCCGGATGTAATCGGTCCTACGAAATCAACTCCTATAATTTGTCCCGGTTTTTCTGGTAGCAGGGGTTTTTGTATGGGGTGTCTCAATCCGTTGGGTGTGTTTCGCTTCTGGCAGGCGACGCATTGGCGGACGTAGTTCTTCACATCTTTTGCAAGACTTGGCCAATACCCGAGTCTTCTTATAATCTTTTCCATCGCTTCTGCTCCAGGATGGCCAGCCCAAGCGTTCCGATGACATCGATCGAGTAGCCAATCCCTCAAGGAAACAGGCATTAAGGGAACCCACTGTTCTCTTCCATCGATCTTGATCTTGATTTCTCCTACTCCATGAACTTTCCTGGATTCACCCCCCATTTTCAAACGGAGTGTCGACTGGACCCACGGGTCGATGTTTTGGGCGGCGATGATGAGGCTTCGGGGAAACTCGAGGGTTATCGCGCCGATGTCCATCCGGCTCAGCCCATCCGCGTGAGCCATCTGCGATCCAGGTCTGTATCTGGGTACGAAGTTGTACTCGGCCAATCGGAGCGTCCACCTTCCTATCCTGGACGTCGGATCTTTGAGGCGCATGGCCGCGGTTAGGGCCATGTGATCTGTTTGCAGCTCAAAGGATCGACCCAGTAAGTACTCTTGGAAGTGTCTCACTGCCCATACGACAGCTAGCAGCTCCCTTTCAGTTACCGAATAGCGCGTTTCGGCCGGATTTAACTTTCGGCTGGCGTATGCTACGGGTCTCTCCTGTCCATCGTATTCTTGTGATAGTACTGCGCCCAACGCTGAGTTCGAGGCGTCTGTGGCCAGGATGAAAGTTTTATTGAGGTCCGGATACACCAAAACCGGTTCTCCTGTTAGCTGGGCTTTCAAGTCGTCGAACGCTTTCTGCTGGAGCTCTGTCCATTCAAACGGTACACCCTTTCTAGTCAGGTTCGTCAATGGTGTCACGATCTCGGCGAAGTTGGGGATAAAACGGCGATAAAATCCCGCCAACCCAAGGAAGGATTGCAGTTTCAGCACGGATGTGGGTACAGGGAAATCCCTAACCGCCCGTGTCTTTTCGGGTTCGGTGTGTATTCCCGTGGATGTTACCCTATGTCCAAGGAATCGTACCTCTTGCTGTAAAAACTCGCACTTCCCAAGGTTCACCTTTAGTCCAGCATCGCGAAATCTGTCGAACACCTGTCTGAGCTTCAAGAGGTGCTCCTCTGCAGTTGGTGAGAAAATAATTACGTCGTCCAAGTACACTAGACATTGATCTCCAAGGAGTCCATCCAATACGTTATTCATGACGCGTTGGAACGTCGCCGACGCGTTTTTCAAGCCGAATGGCATTTTATCATATTCGAAGTGTCTGCCAAGTACGGAAAATGCGGTTTTCTCTTTCGTTTCGGGATGTACTGGGATCTGGTGGTATCCTGAAATCAAATCGATGGTAGTGAAGTACTTGCACCCTCCCAGCATGGATAAGGTCTCCTGGAGTCGCGGGATGGGGTAGGCATCCCCTTTTGTTATTTTGTTGAGTTGCCTAAAGTCTGTACAAAACCGCCATTTCTGTGGTTCTCCGGGAGGCGTCTTCTTTTTCACCATCAACACCGGTGCGCACCATGGGCTTGTCGAACTGCTTATCACTCCAGATGCTAGCATGTCCTTCAACTGCTTTTCCACCACGTCGCGGAGAGCGTGGGGGATCGGGTACGGTTTCTGGCTAGTCACCTCTGGTTGTGTTGTAGTTATTTCATGTGCTACCTGGAGACTGCATCCTTCCCCCGAGGGTGGTTGAAACAGGTCCCAGTAGAAAAGGAGAGTGTTCCTAGCCATTGTCTGCGGCGCGTCAGTGAGATGGGAAATTTTCTCCTCGATTACAGCCTCGGTATCCGGCTGCGGGTCGTCCCACTGGTCGGTTGGTATGAGTTCCCACTCCTCGTCTTCGTATGTCCATTCGTCTGGTTTCAGGTCTGCTGGCTCCATTTCTACCCTACACGTTTTTGTGATGGGTTTCTTTGTTGGAAGTTCATGGACCCTTTTAAGTGTTCCTCGGATCACTGAAGAGGCGTCCAGTTCCAAATCCTCGGGACATGATGCATCGGTGTCGCTCTCACATGGGGGCGACACACCTCTCGATACACCTGGTTCCCCTTCAATTTCTTGTGTTATCATCAGTATCGATACATCCGGCGATACCATGGGCGATACCTCTGGTGTCTCTTGGGTTTGCAGGGGCGATACGGTTTCCGATACACCCGGCGATACCCTGGGCGATACCCCCGGTGTCTCTTGGGTTTGCAGGGGCGATACGGTTTCCGATACACCCGGCGATACCCTGGGCGATACCCCCGGTGTCTCTTGGGTTTGCAGGGGCGATACGGTTTCCGATACACCCGGCGATACGGTGGGCGATACCATGGTCGATACCTCCGGTGTTCCTCTGTGTTGTTGGGATGTTACGGGATCCGATACACCCGGCGATATGGTGGGCGATACCACGGTCGATACCTCCGGTGTTTTTCTGTGTTGTTGGGATGTTACGGGATCCGATACACCCGGCGATATGGTGGGCGATACCACGGTCGATACCTCCGGTGTTTTTCTGTGTTGTTGGGATGTTACGGGATCCGATACACCCGGCGATACGGTGGGCGATACCACGGTCGATACCTCCGGTGTTCCTCTGTGTTGTTCCCACTCATCCAGGTTCACAAGGGCAGCGGTTACCGAACGAGAGGTGCTGGGGAGGGCCGTATCCGCACCGTCCTGATAACTCGGGTACTGCAATACGGTGTCCTCCCTCCTCCCATCCGATATTACCACCCCTATGTTCCCGAGAGCACGAGACTCCATATCCCGTTCCTCTCCGATTGTTTCGGCGTCGGTCCTCAGTTCCATGTTTGGTCCCGTCGTCAAGGTTAGCGGAATACGTCGCAGCACGTCGAGACCCAGCAAGTTCAAGTCGGCACATTTCCGCGCGAACACCGGGAAAGTGTGAGTAAAACGGTGTCGGCCAATACGGGTGTCAAGGACCTGTTCCCCCGCGAAGGGTAGTAGGGTTCCGTCGGCTCCCCAGGCCACCATCTTGGTTGGCCGTAACGGTATTCCGACCACCGGGCTCGCTAATACGGAAAGCGCGGCTCCCGTGTCCACCAACATACTACGCGTCTCCGGTCCCAGACCCACTTCCATCCTAATGGTTCTTGCCATTGGGTGTCCTACCGCGGTTACACATAGTTTATTATCCTCGGTCCCCTTGTAGAGGGTTATTTCCTTCACGTGATTCGGTTCTGCGGGAGGTTGAGACACAGGAAGCAACTTCTTTTTCTGAGGGCAGTCCGGTTCGAGGTGTTCCCGACATCCGCAGAAATTGCAAAAGATAGTTTTTTGCGGACTTCTGGGACATTCCACCGGAAAATGTTCCTTTGACGCGCAAAACATGCACGGGTATCGGGGCATGGGCTTGTCCTCGGTTAGTCTGTTACGGGGGTCATTGTTCCACCGATCTCCTCTGTCCCCGTTCCATCGGTTCTGTTGGTCACTGTTCCACCGGTTCGGTTGGTCACCGGTCCAGGCATTTCGTTGGTCGCCGTTCCACCGGTTCGGTTGTTCGTTGTTCCACCGGTTCTGTTGTTCGCGTCTTGGTACGGGTTGATCTCGACGCGGGCATCGGGCGGCAAAGTGGTTTGTTCCACCACAATTATAACATCTTTGTTCCGCCGATACCGCCGCGAGTTCCCAATGTTCGTCAGTATCTTCCGTTTCCGCCAAAGTTTCTTCCAATTCTTCGGCCTTCTGTAGGGCGATACGTATGGTTGTAGGCCGATCCATCACTAGGAAAGCGCTTAGTTTCTTCCCGACACCTTTGATAAAAGCGCTGAGGGTCTTCCGTTCCACCCATTCCTGACGATCATGTCGATCCAGGTGGGCTCCCTCTTCCGATACGGCGCATTGTGCCAACCCTCGTATGCGATCCGCAAATTGACGTAGGGTTTCCGAGGCGTTCCGCTTCACCGTCCAAAGTGATGCTGCGGCATGTTGCGGGTTCTGTCGTCGGAACCACGACAGCATTTCGTCCCTGATCATGTGATAGGCGTTGTCACAGTCAAGTATATCGTTCCTGTCGATGAGAAACTGTTTCGCGATCCCTCTCGCCTTGATCCTGAGGAGTTTCAGTTTCTGTTCCTGTGCTAGTCCCTCGGTTACTGCGTCGAAGTTCGTAAAGAACGAGCTAACACTCAGCGATCCGGTTGCGTCGGGGTCCCATGGTTCCACTTCTAAGAGCAAGGAACGTGGAATACCGTTCCCGCTCTCGTCACGGCCCGACTCATTGTACTTTGACAATAAAGCATTCATCTGCTTCATCGTTTCGGTAAGTAAGTCGACCGGACCCTTTTGTTGGAACGGGTCGGGATCCATAAAGTCCTCTGGTTCTCCCAACGACATTGTCACTGTTATTCAAGCAATACCGGGAAACACAATCACAATCACTTGTCACAGGGTCAGCTCGGAACGGTTCAGTCAAGTTTCGGTCTGTAACGGGTGGTTCTGTGTGACGACACAGGTGTTTGTTTGTGTGGTACAGGTGTGCAAATAATGTGTAAAAGTTCACTTTTTCTTACTATATACAATTCTTATGCGATACACCACGACACCCTGGTTCTGATTATTCGATTCCGATATGACTCTACTGAAAAGAACTGTTATTAGGCACTGAGCTACAAAATGGAACTGGGTTCGTGCGGGGCGCACCACACGCAAGTCCGGGCGATATACCGACCCGACACACAAGTTATCGAGTGCGATACGGCGCTTCGGAATTACGATTCGCAATAATCCCACCGCTGCCACCAATTTGTAAGCTCTTGGGGGTAGTGACCTAGCAACCAGTTCTTTTCTAAACAAAGGGGGGTTATGATATATGGGGGTCGACACTGTAACCAAGCAAAATATCGGAATCTTAGGCTAATGAATGAAATTGGTACTTAACTGGTCGACTGGTAGGTAGCTGTCTCCCGAGCGGCTTGGAGATGAGGCGTAGCGTTCCAGGCGATACACTTTGTATATTGAATTCTGTTATACCTGAAGGGTTTTGTCACCTGAAGGGTGTTTTCTTGTATCGATGTATTTGTTAAATAAATGAAGTTACGTTACGGATGTTTCTTATTTCAAGCAAGTTCCTAATCGATACAGTTGAATCAGAATATTCAGAACCTGGGATGCGGGTCGCTTAAAGGAGAAATGCAAGGTTAAACAAATACTTAGGTTTAATGACCAGAAGTTGAATTTGGCGATACAGGGATCTGACTCGAATGGTTTCTCCAAATGAGAACGAAGCCGGAAGGGCGTTACTGAGACTCGAAAAAGGTAAGTATGAAATGTTTTAGTTATAGTTAGTTTAAGCACAGATTCTTACTCAATACGTCTTAAGATACGGTCGATACAGGTTCGATCCTACTGGTTACTATTCGAATTATACCTCTTAAGTTCACTGAGTTCACGTTACCTTCTACCTAATTGGCCAATTGAGAGTAGAATTTAAGTTATTTACGCACTCACGTTCCAGGTTACCGGGGCGAGTCTGGGTCGCGGTGCGGCGTGGTTTGATGGGGGAGAGCCGGGACAGGGCTGGTCCTCGTGGTCCTCGATCCTTTTCTGATCCGGGCGACGGCGGAGGTTCCAGGGGAGGCGGGACGGAACAAGAGCACTGGTTACTTTATTCACTCTAGTAAAACCTAGTGACTTGGGGGAGGCAGGAGGCGATATGGTTCGGCGCGATACTGGGTCGACGCGGAACAAAGGGGAGTGAGCTTCAAAGACAGGGGGGTGCGCTTCGAGACGGCTGGCAAGGCGGTGGCTTCAGGACTAACTGTTCTTTTCCAATACAATAGTTTAAGAGGGCTTCTCCAGCCATCAGGGTTGCCCCTCCCTTCTGTGGTTGGTCGTCTTCTCTTGCTTCGGTTGGACAGGTTGCTCATATGGAAGTTTTCCTCCTGCTCCATGGTTGATTATTGCTCTTGTAGATAGTTGTTTTGTTTTGTGTTCTGTGGTGTTAGGTGAACACGGTGGTGGGAGGTCACGCCCGTTGGTGATGGTGACCTCTTTCGGGCTTCTGGTCCCGAAGGGGTATCAGGACTTACGGACAGGCAGTGCCTGTGAGGGGAAATAGTGAGCAACTTGGCGGTTGCTCACAATCAGATAACATTAACCCGTGCCGCATCGGGGTTGAAGCTCAGAAACTCACTTTTTTTCATACAAATATTCTTTTTTTCCTCATAACATAGTAACCATTTGTCCTGGAGACTTGAGATTCAAATGAATCAATATTCCGTATAACAGAGTGATAAAGATACATCAAATCGCCTGGAGGTTGGTTTCATACACTGGAGTGTGGTTTCTAGGTGTATGCGTAAAAAGGCACATTTGCTAAAACGGACCACGTTTTCAGATGGGAAAAGCTGAATAACATAATTTAATTTATTATATTTATTTACGAAATTTCATTTTTTTTCTAGAAAATCACTTGTGCCAGCCCCCTAAAAGGTGCCATTTGACTGGATAATGAGATTCCCAAAGTTTTAGGTCGATCAGATAACATTAACCCGTGCCGCATCGGGGTTGAAGCTCAGAAACTCACTTTTTTTCATACAAATATTCTTTTTTTCCTCATAACATAGTAACCATTTGTCCTGGAGACTTGAGATTCAAATGAATCAATATTCCGTATAACAGAGTGATAAAGATACATCAAATCGCCTGGAGGTTGGTTTCATACACTGGAGTGTGGTTTCTAGGTGTATGCGTAAAAAGGCACATTTGCTAAAACGGACCACGTTTTCAGATGGGAAAAGCTGAATAACATAATTTAATTTATTATATTTATTTAAGAAATTTCATTTTTTTTCTAGAAAATCACTTGTGCCAGCCCCCTAAAAGGTGCCATTTGACTGGATAATGAGATTCCCAAAGTTTTAGATCGATCAGATAACATTAACCCGTGCCGCATCGGGGTTGAAGCTCAGAAACTCACTTTTTTTCATACAAATATTCTTTTTTTCCTCATAACATAGTAACCATTTGTCCTGGAGACTTGAGATTCAAATGAATCAATATTCCGTATAACAGAGTGATAAAGATACATCAAATCGCCTGGAGGTTGGTTTCATACACTGGAGTGTGGTTTCTAGGTGTATGCGTAAAAAGGCACATTTGCTAAAACGGACCACGTTTTCAGATGGGAAAAGCTGAATAACATAATTTAATTTATTATATTTATTTAAGAAATTTCATTTTTTTTCTAGAAAATCACTTGTGCCAGCCCCCTAAAAGGTGCCATTTGACTGGATAATGAGATTCCCAAAGTTTTAGGTCGATCAGATAACATTAACCCGTGCCGCATCGGGGAAGGAGCTCAGAAACTCACTTTTTTTCATACAAATATTCTTTTTTTCCTCATAACATAGTAACCATTTGTCCTGGAGACTTGAGATTCAAATGAATCAATATTCCGTATAACAGAGTGATAAAGATACATCAAATCGCCTGGAGGTTGGTTTCATACACTGGAGTGTGGTTTCTAGGTGTATGCGTAAAAAGGCACATTTGCTAAAACGGACCACGTTTTCAGATGGGAAAAGCTGAATAACATAATTTAATTTATTATATTTATTTAAGAAATTTCATTTTTTTTTCTAGAAAATCACTTGTGCCAGCCCCCTAAAAGGTGCCATTTGACTGGATAATGAGATTCCCAAAGTTTTAGGTCGATCAGATAACATTAACCCGTGCCGCATCGGGGTTGAAGCTCAGAAACTCACTTTTTTCATACAAATATTGTTTATTTCCTCATAACATAGTTACCATTTGTCCTGGAGACTTGAGATTCAAATGAATCAATATTCCGTATAACAGAGTGATAAAGATACATCAAATCGCCTGGAGGTTGGTTTCATACACTGGGGTGTGGTTTCTAGGTGTATGCGTAAAAAGGCACATTTGCTAAAACGGACCACGTTTTCAGATGGGAAAAGCTGAATAACATAATTTAATTTATTATATTTATTTAAGAAATTTCATTTTTTTTCTAGAAAATCACTTGTGCCAGCCCCCTAAAAGGTGCCATTTGACTGGATAATGAGATTCCCAAAGTTTTAGGTCGATAGGATAACATTAACCCGTGCCGCATCGGGGTTGAAGCTCAGAAACTCACTTTTTTTCATACAAATATTCTTTTTTTCCTCATAACATAGTAACCATTTGTCCTGGAGACTTGAGATTCAAATGAATCAATATTCCGTATAACAGAGTGATAAAGATACATCAAATCGCCTGGAGGTTAGTTTCATACACTGGAGTGTGGTTTCTAGGTGTATGCGTAAAAAGGCACATTTGCTAAAACGGACCACGTTTTCAGATGGGAAAAGCTGAATAACATAATTTAATTTATTATATTTATTTAAGAAATTTCATTTTTTTTCTAGAAAATCACTTGTGCCAGCCCCCTAAAAGGTGCCATTTGACTGGATAATGAGATTCCCAAAGTTTTAGGTCGATCAGATAACATTAACCCGTGCCGCATCGGTGTTGAAGCTCAGAAACTCACTTTTTTTCATACAAATATTCTTTTTTTCCTCATAACATAGTAACCATTTGTCCTGGAGACTTGAGATTCAAATGAATCAATATTCCGTATAACAGAGTGATAAAGATACATCAAATCGCCTGGAGGTTGGTTTCATACACTGGAGTGTGGTTTCTAGGTGTATGCGTAAAAAGGCACATTTGCTAAAACGGACCACGTTTTCAGATGGGAAAAGCTGAATAACATAATTTAATTTATTATATTATTTAAGAAATTTCATTTTTTTTCTAGAAAATCACTTGTGCCAGCCCCCTAAAAGGTGCCATTTGACTGGATAATGAGATTCCCAAAGTTTTAGGTCGATCAGATAACATTAACCCGTGCCGCATCGGGGTTGAAGCTCAGAAACTCACTTTTTTTCATACAAATATTCTTTTTTTCCTCATAACATAGTAACCATTTGTCCTGGAGACTTGAGATTCAAATGAATCAATATTCCGTATAACAGAGTGATAAAGATACATCAAATCGCCTGGAGGTTGGTTTCATACACTGGAGTGTGGTTTCTAGGTGTATGCGTAAAAAGGCACATTTGCTAAAACGGACCACGTTTTCAGATGGGAAAAGCTGAATAACATAATTTAATTTATTATATTTATTTAAGAAATTTCATTTTTTTTCTGGAAAATCACTTGTGCCAGCCCCCTAAAAGGTGCCATTTGACTGGATAATGAGATTCCCAAAGTTTTAGGTCGATCAGATAACATTAACCCGTGCCGCATCGGGGTTGAAGCTCAGAAACTCACTTTTTTTCATACAAATATTCTTTTTTTCCTCATAACATAGTAACCATTTGTCCTGGAGACTTGAGATTCAAATGAATCAATATTCCGTATAACAGAGTGATAAAGATACATCAAATCGCCTGGAGGTTGGTTTCATACACTGGAGTGTGGTTTCTAGGTGTATGCGTAAAAAGGCACATTTGCTAAAACGGACCACGTTTTCAGATGGGAAAAGCTGAATAACATAATTTAATTTATTATATTTATTTAAGAAATTTCATTTTTTTTCTAGAAAATCACTTGTGCCAGCCCCCTAAAAGGTGCCATTTGACTGGATAATGAGATTCCCAAAGTTTTAGGTCGATCAGATAACATTAACCCGTGCCGCATCGGGGTTGAAGCTCAGAAACTCACTTTTTTCATACAAATATTCTTTTTTTCCTCATAACATAGTAACCATTTGTCCTGGAGACTTGAGATTCAAATGAATCAATATTCCGTATAACAGAGTGATAAAGATACATCAAATCGCCTGGAGGTTGGTTTCATACACTGGAGTGTGGTTTCTAGGTGTATGCGTAAAAAGGCACATTTGCTAAAACGGACCACGTTTTCAGATGGGAAAAGCTGAATAACATAATTTAATTTATTATATTTATTTAAGAAATTTCATTTTTTTTCTGGAAAATCACTTGTGCCAGCCCCCTAAAAGGAGCCATTTGACTGGATAATGAGATTCTCAAAGTTTTAGGTCGATCAGATAACATTAACCCGTGCCGCATCGGGGTTGAAGCTCAGAAACTCACTTTTTTTCATACAAATATTCTTTTTTTCCTCATAACATAGTAACCATTTGTCCTGGAGACTTGAGATTCAAATGAATCAATATTCCGTATAACAGAGTGATAAAGATACATCAAATCGCCTGGAGGTTGGATTCATACACTGGAGTGTGGTTTCTAGGTGTATGCGTAAAAAGGCACATTTGCTAAAACGGACCACGTTTTCAGATGGGAAAAGCTGAATAACATAATTTAATTTATTATATTTATTTAAGAAATTTCATTTTTTTTCTAGAAAATCACTTGTGCCAGCCCCCTAAAGGTGCCATTTGACTGGATAATGAGATTCCCAAAGTTTTAGGTCGATCAGATAACATTAACCCGTGCCGCATCGGGGTTGAAGCTCAGAAACTCACTTTTTTTCATACAAATATTCTTTTTTCCTCATAACATAGTAACCATTTGTCCTGGAGACTTGAGATTCAAATGAATCAATATTCCGTATAACAGAGTGATAAAGATACATCAAATCGCCTGGAGGTTGGTTTCATACACTGGAGTGTGGTTTCTAGGTGTATGCGTAAAAAGGCACATTTGCTAAACGGACCACGTTTTCAGATGGGAAAAGCTGAATAACATAATTTAATTTATTATATTTATTTAAGAAATTTCATTTTTTTTCTAGAAAATCACTTGTGCCAGCCCCCTAAAAGGTGCCATTTGACTGGATAATGAGATTCCCAAAGTTTTAGGTCGATCAGATAACATTAACCCGTGCCGCATCGGGGTTGAAGCTCAGAAACTCACTTTTTTTCATACAAATATTCTTTTTTTCCTCATAACATAGTAACCATTTGTCCTGGAGACTTGAGATTCAAATGAATCAATATTCCGTATAACAGAGTGATAAAGATACATCAAATCGCCTGGACGTTGGTTTCATACACTGAGTGTGGTTTCTAGGTGTATGCGTAAAAAGGCACATTTGCTAAAACGGACCACGTTTTCAGATGGGAAAAGCTGAATAACATAATTTAATTTATTATATTTATTTAAGAAATTTCATTTTTTTTCTAGAAAATCACTTGTGCCAGCCCCCTAAAAGGTGCCATTTGACTGGATAATGAGATTCCCAAAGTTTTAGGTCGATCAGATAACATTAACCCGTGCCGCATCGGGGTTGGAAGCTCAGAAACTCACTTTTTTTCATACAAATATTCTTTTTTTCCTCATAACATAGTAACCATTTGTCCTGGAGACTTGAGATTCAAATGAATCAATATTCCGTATAACAGAGTGATAAAGATACATCAAATCGCCTGGAGGTTGGTTTCATACACTGGAGTGTGGTTTCTAGGTGTATGCGTAAAAAGGCACATTTGCTAAAACGGACCACGTTTTCAGATGGGAAAAGCTGAATAACATAATTTAATTTATTATATTTATTTAAGAAATTTCATTTTTTTTTCTAGAAAATCACTTGTGCCAGCCCCCTAAAAGGTGCCATTTGACTGGATAATGAGATTCCCAAAGTTTTAGGTCGATCAGATAACATTAACCCGTGCCGCATCGGGGTTGAAGCTCAGAAACTCACTTTTTTTCATACAAATATTCTTTTTTTCCTCATAACATAGTAACCATTTGTCCTGGAGACTTGAGATTCAAATGAATCAATATTCCGTTTAACCGAGTGATAAAGATACATCAAATCGCCTGGAGGTTGGTTTCATACACTGGAGTGTGGTTTCTAGGTGTATGCGTAAAAAAGGCACATTTGCTAAAACGGACCACGTTTTCAGATGGGAAAAGCTGAATAACATAATTTAATTTATTATATTTATTTAAGAAATTTCATTTTTTTTTAGAAAATCACTCTTGCCAGCCCCCTAAAAGGTGCCATTTGACTGGATAATGAGATTCCCAAAGTTTTAGGTCGATCAGATAACATTAACCCGTGCCGCATCGGGGATGAAGCTCAGAAACTCACTTTTTTTCATACAAATATTCTTTTTTTCCTCATAACATAGTAACCATTTGTCCTGGAGACTTGAGATTCAAATGAATCAATATTCCGTATAACAGAGTGATAAAGATACATCAAATCGCCTGGAGGTTGGTTTCATACACTGGAGTGTGGTTTCTAGGTGTATGCGTAAAAAGGCACATTTGCTAAAACGGACCACGTTTTCAGATGGGAAAAGCTGAATAACATAATTTAATTTATTATATTTATTTAAGAAATTTCATTTTTTTTTCTAGAAAATCACTTGTGCCAGCCCCCTAAAAGGTGCCATTTGACTGGATAATGAGATTCCCAAAGTTTTAGGTCGATCAGATAACATTAACCCGTGCCGCATCGGGGTTGAAGCTCAGAAACTCACTTTTTTTCATACAAATATTCTTTTTTTCCTCATAACATAGTAACCATTTGTCCTGGAGACTTGAGATTCAAATGAATCAATATTCCGTATAACAGAGTGATAAAGATACATCAAATCGCCTGGAGGTTGGTTTCATACACTGGAGTGTGGTTTCTAGGTGTATGCGTAAAAAGGCACATTTGCTAAAACGGACCACGTTTTCAGATGGGAAAAGCTGAATAACATAATTTAATTTATTATATTTATTTAAGAAATTTCATTTTTTTTCTAGAAAATCACTTGTGCCAGCCCCCTAAAAGGTGCCATTTGACTGGATAATGAGATTCCCAAGTTTTAGGTCGATCAGATAACATTAACCCGTGCCGCATCGGGTGTTGAAGCTCAGAAACTCACTTTTTTTCATACAAATATTCTTTTTTTCCTCATAACATAGTAACCATTTGTCCTGGAGACTTGAGATTCAAATGAATCAATATTCCGTATAACAGAGTGATAAAGATACATCAAATCGCCTGGAGGTTGGTTTCATACACTGGAGTGTGGTTTCTAGGTGTATGCGTAAAAAGGCACATTTGCTAAAACGGACCACGTTTTCAGATGGGAAAAGCTGAATAACATAATTTAATTTATTATATTTATTTAAGAAATTTCATTTTTTTTCTAGAAAATCACTTGTGCCAGCCCCCTAAAAGGTGCCATTTGACTGGATAATGAGATTCCCAAAGTTTTAGGTCGATCAGATAACATTAACCCGTGCCGCATCGGGGTTGAAGCTCAGAAACTCACTTTTTTTCATACAAATATTCTTTTTTTCCTCATAACATAGTAACCATTTGTCCTGGAGACTTGAGATTCAAATGAATCAATATTCCGTATAACAGAGTGATAAAGATACATCAAATCGCCTGGAGGTTGGTTTCATACACTGGAGTGTGGTTTCTAGGTGTATGCGTAAAAAGGCACATTTGCTAAAACGGACCACGTTTTCAGATGGGAAAAGCTGAATAACATAATTTAATTTATTATATTTATTTAAGAAATTTCATTTTTTTTCTAGAAAATCACTTGTGCCAGCCCCCTAAAAGGTGCCATTTGACTGGATAATGAGATTCCCAAAGTTTTAGGTCGATCAGATAACATTAACCCGTGCCGCATCGGGGTTGAAGCTCAGAAACTCACTTTTTTTCATACAAATATTCTTTTATTTTCCTCATAACATAGTAACCATTTGTCCTGGAGACTTGAGATTCAAATGAATCAATATTCCGTATAACAGAGTGATAAAGATACATCAAATCGCCTGGAGGTTGGTTTCATACACTGGAGTGTGGTTTCTAGGTGTATGCGTAAAAAGGCACATTTGCTAAAACGGACCACGTTTTCAGATGGGAAAAGCTGAATAACATAATTTAATTTATTATATTTATTTAAGAAATTTCATTTTTTTTCTAGAAAATCACTTGTGCCAGCCCCCTAAAAGGTGCCATTTGACTGGATAATGAGATTCCCAAAGTTTTAGGTCGATCAGATAACATTAACCCGTGCCGCATCGGGGTTGAAGCTCAGAAACTCACTTTTTTTCATACAAATATTCTTTTTTTTCCTCATAACATAGTAACCATTTGTCCTGGAGACTTGAGATTCAAATGAATCAATATTCCGTATAACAGAGTGATAAAGATACATCAAATCGCCTGGAGGTTGGTTTCATACACTGGAGTGTGGTTTCTAGGTGTATGCGTAAAAAGGCACATTTGCTAAAACGGACCACGTTTTCAGATGGGAAAAGCTGAATAACATAATTTAATTTATTATATTTATTTAAGAAATTTACATTTTTTTTCTAGAAAATCACTTGTGCCAGCCCCCTAAAGGTAGCCATTTGACTGGATAATGAGATTCCAAAGTTTTAGGTCGATCAGATAACATTAAACCCGTGCGCATCGGGGTTGAAGCTCAGGAAACTCACTTTTTTTCATACAAATATTCTTTTTTTCCTCATAACATAGTAACCATTTGTCCTGGAGACTTGAGATTCAAATGAATCAATATTCCGTATAACAGAGTGATAAAGATACATCAAATCGCCTGGAGGTTGGTTTCATACACTGGAGTGTGGTTTCTAGGTGTATGCGTAAAAAGGCACATTTGCTAAAACGGACCACGTTTTCAGATGGGAAAAGCTGAATAACATAATTTAATTTATTATATTTATTTAAGAAATTTCATTTTTTTTTCTAGAAAATCACTTGTGCCAGCCCCCTAAAAGGTGCCATTTGACTGGATAATGAGATTCCCAAAGTTTTAGGTCGATCAGATAACATTAACCGTGCCCGCATCGGGGTTGAAGCTCAGAAAACTCACTTTTTTTCATACAAATATTCTTTTTTTCCTCATAACATAGTAACCATTTGTCCTGGAGACTTGAGATTCAAATGAATCAATATTCCGTATAACAGAGTGATAAAGATACATCAAATCGCCTGGAGGTTGGTTTCATACACTGGAGTGTGGTTTCTAGGTGTATGCGTAAAAAGGCACATTGCTAAAACGGACCACGTTTTCAGATGGGAAAAGCTGAATAACATAATTTAATTTATTATATTTATTTAAGAAATTTCATTTTTTTTCTAGAAAATCACTTGTGCCAGCCCCCTAAAAGGTTGCCATTTGACTGGATAATGAGATTCCCAAAGTTTTAGGTCGATCAGATAACATTAACCCGTGCCGCATCGGGGTTTGAAGCTCAGAAACTCACTTTTTTTCATACAAATATTCTTTTTTTCCTCATAACATAGTAACCATTTGTCCTGGAGACTTGAGATTCAAATGAATCAATATTCCGTATAACAGAGTGAATAAAGATACATCAAATCGCCTGGACGTTGGTTTCATACACTGGAGTGTGGTTTCTAGGTGTATGCGTAAAAAGGCACATTTGCTAAAACGGACCACGTTTTCAGATGGGAAAAGCTGAATAACATAATTAATTTATTATATTTATTTAAGAAATTTCATTTTTTTTTCTAGAAAATCACTTGTGCCAGCCCCTAAAAGGTGCCATTTGACTGGATAATGAGATTCCCAAAGTTTTTAGGTCGATCAGATAACCATTAACCCGTGCCGCATCGGGTTGAAGCTCAGAAACTCACTTTGTTTCATACAAATATTCTTTTTTTTCCTCATACATAGTAACCATTTGTCCTGGAGACTTGAGATTCAAATGAATCAATATTCCGTATAACAGAGTGATAAAGATACATCAAATCGCCTGGAGGTTGGTTTCATACACTGGAGTGTGGTTTCTAGGTGTATGCGTAAAAAGGCACATTTGCTAAAACGGACCACGTTTTCAGATGGGAAAAGCTGAATAACATAATTTAATTTATTATATTTATTTAAGAAATTTCATTTTTGTTCCTAGAAAATCACTTGTGCCAGCCCCCTAAAAGGTGCCATTTGACTGGATAATGAGATTCCCAAAGTTTTAGGTCGATCAGATAACAGCTGAAGCTCAGAAACTCACTTTTTTTCATACAAATATTCTTTTTTCCTCATAACATAGTAACCATTTGTCCTGGAGACTTGAGATTCAAATGAATCAATATTCCGTATAACAGAGTGATAAAGATACATCAAATCGCCTGGAGGTTGGTTTCATACACTGGAGTGTGGTTTCTAGGTGTATGCGTAAAAAGGCACATTTGCTAAAACGGACCACGTTTTCAGATGGGAAAAGCTGAATAACATAATTTAATTTATTATATTTATTTAAGAAATTTCATTTTTTTTAGAAAATCACTTGTGCCAGCCCCCTAAAAGGTGCATTTGACTGGATAATGAGATTCCCAAAGTTTTAGGTCGATCAGATAACATTAAACCGTGCCGCATCGGGGTTGAAGCTCAGACAGAAACTCACTTTTCATACAAATATTCTTTTTTCCTCATAACATAGTAACCATTTGTCCTGGAGACTTGAGATTCAAATGAATCAATATTCCGTTAACAGAGAGTGATAAAGATACATCAAATCGCCTGGAGGTTGGTTTCATAACTGGAGTGTGGTTTCTAGGTGTATGCGTTAAAAAGGCACATTTGCTAAAACGGACCACGTTTTTCAGATGGGAA